>RJWM01002617.1:0-125860 GCA_004363535.1 Dasyprocta punctata | reverse complement strand
ACAAAGGAAGAAAAGCATAATTTCCATGTAAGGGCTACCAAGAATATAAGTGCCTGTTTAATAAATTATTTTTTGAAATGCCTTTTCCATTTCGGTAGTGGAAGTTTGAAAAATGTTTGGAGTACTATAATTATCATTTCTGGGAAAAAATACACATTGCTGTATTTTTGTTTTTGCTGCAGGTCAAGTTGTAGTTCAGAGTGGAAAGTAAACACGTCCCTTTGCTCAGCTGCAGCTCACATATTTGTAGTCTCCGGGTGCCCTCTGGGCGGTCGCGCTGGAGCGGGTTACGCAGTGGGTACACAAAGCACACAAAGGCAGCATAGAAATGTGGGGTCCTTCCAGGGGCCTGCCTGGGTGCAAGTCTGCTGAGGAAGTTTGTGCTGGAGGTGAAAGAACAATCTGGAGGGCGGAGAAGCCTTCAGAGAAAGTGCATGGAAGGGGTCGGGCTGTGCTTGGAGGCTCTAATCACCTCCCGGGAGGGGCCGCAGGGGCACTGTCTCCCCAGGAAGGGCCCTGTCGCACAGGCATCAGTGTCAGGAGGTATATCGTTGTTTTTAGGAGGCTCTCATTACCATTCTGTGCCTCCATGGCAGCGTGGCATCTTTGTAAGCAGGCCTCTCAGCAGATCTAGAAATAGCTGGTGGAGAATTTCCTGGGAAAACAACCTCTATAAGGCAGTTTCCTTCTCTCCTGATGGAGTGGAGACCGTTCTCTCAAAATGCCTTTTTTTTTTTTTTTAAAAGGAAGTAATAAAGTAACAACAACTGACAGAGAACCTATGGGTAGGTGAAACTTAGGGCCTGTGTGAAGTGAGCAACGCTACGTATATGTGCGGTCTGTGTTCAAAATCTACTCTGCTTCTGTCTAATATAGTGACATTAATAATCACACGTGTGTTGTAGGACGTCCTGTTAGGATTTAGATTTAAAGGAGAAAGCATGAAAGATGAAGAATACATGTGCATGTATGTGTTCATACATGCAAATGTATATGTATATATATATACACACACATATAAAATAGGAAGTTTTTTGTTTGTCTTGGTTTTTTGAGACAGGGTCTTGCTGTGTAGTTCAGGCTGGCCTTGAACTCACAGTAGTCCTCCTATCAACCCCACCAAGTGCTATAATTACAGGTAGATCCCACCACTATATGTCTATGTCTATGTCTATGTCTGTGTCTGTGTCTGTATCTGTATCTGTATCTGTATCTATATCCATACTTTAACTCTCCAAAACAATCTTGTAGAATATGTGTATTTAAGCCCTAACACATTAGCATACTGGCTTCATTAAATTAAGTGACTTGTTAAAGATCACAAAGGGGTTGTAAGTGTTGCATGTACATATTCACACACGTGCACACTGAGGTCTGTCTAACTTGTAGGTTAGACTTTTTCAAGTAGTTATATAACAATGGTAACAGCAATGGTATTGTCAAGAGCTACTCTCCATGCAGTGCTCAGATGCACCAGGCATGGGGCTGTTTGCAACATCCGTTATCTTGCTTATCTCTAATAACTCGGAGGAAACTGCAGTGTAGAAGCATGAAAGATCTTGCATAAGAAGACACAGCTAGTTGTGGAAATGCCAAGATTTGAACATCCTTTGAACATCATTCTTTGTGACCCTTAAACCTTTGATGATTAAAAGTAGCTGACAAGTGACCTCTGTTAAATGTCAAGTAAGTGGCTCAAACAAGTATATTCTCTTTAGTGAAACAGAAAAAGAGAAAGAAAGAGGCAGAAAAAAAATAAAAGGACAAAGTATTTTTCCAAACATCTATTTATAATTTTAGCCACATGGTTTTTTGCAGCATGTGCGAACCCTCCTGAGAACTACCGGTTGAACAGTTAAATAGCCTGCTGTTCTTTATTTTCTGCTGCTGTCGTCAGCAGGGACAGAATGGCAACAGCATGCTGTGCTGTGCTCCCTACCTGTCTTTTCTTCGTGCTGTTCAGTGTCTTCTCCTTATTCTTCATACATCGTTGTAATTTCAGGAACCTCTGAAGATCTCAGATCAGTACATAATATTCTTTAGAGTCCTTCTGAAGGCTTTTGAAATCCATATACTATCTCTGGGACGCAGCAGTTTATTGACAGTATTCCTCAGTTTAGTCTGTATTTTTTGTTTTTGTTGTTTGTTTTGTGTGCAAGTCACAGTTAGTGCTTTCTGTTGTCCTACTAAAGCTCTGGAGTATCAGCAAATCCTAGAGTTTTGAAAGAACATGCCCAGACACTCCTCTACTTCAATCTGTGTTCATTGATCTTCTTTGAAAGTTGGCAGGGGACAGGTTCCACATTCTGTTTGAGTAGGAGGTACCCTCATAGACTCTGGCTAAAGTATGTTCATTGAAGACTTTACACGTGCTGGCTGGCCCTTCATTTTGTAGATGAACAACACCAGAGCCTTCGTTCTAAAATACTTAATATTTGACACTTTATTGTACTTTTTCAAATCAGTGCCATTATTCATAAAAGAAGAACTGATTTTCAGTATCCGTTCCCCAGTGAAGGAAAAATTGAAGCAGAGAAGGCAGCCACCCTCCACAGTCCCAGAAGCCCTCGGCAAAATCCAGGTTTTGTTTGTGTTCGATAATGGATGTAGCCTTCCGTTAAACACCACCCTGGGGAGTTCTTCATCTCTAATGTTTATGCCTCTGTGACATTTTCAAGCTGTTAGGAAGACTCTTGTTAAGTTGCTGCTGAGCTAATGCTACAAATTTAGTTCATTTAGGTTTTCCTCATTAGTCATTTGTCCTAATCCCTAATAATTTTGATTCATTTTTTTGTTGGCTAGTATTTATGGCAAAAGAGAATGAGGCATTCAGAGAAGATGAGTTGCTTAGGTAAAATTAATCACTTAAAACCTATTTTTCAGTTCTTTGTATGTGTATCTAAACCCATCCTTAGGCCTTATTTTATTGCCAGATTTTAAAGCAATTTCATTGTTACATTTTGAAATTTGTTATGGTGTATGAATATATGAATATAGTTTGAATGGCAAATCCTTCTGGGAGTAAATTAAATGTTTTTCTGGAATGAATTAACAGGCGATCACATAAAATGGCTCTGGACTCAATTTAGTAAACATTTGTAAATTAGAGTTTAAAATTCAGTAGGATACATATAGGCCACTTTTGGGATCTCGGCTGTTCCCTACTTTCCCCATTCCACCACCTACAGTCAGAGGCAAATTTCAGCTTACTGCTGTCCTTGCAAGAACACAGACCTCTTCCAGGAAGGCTCTAGGGAAGACTGGTTGGTTCACATTTCCTGAATGAAAGCAACTTTGAACTCTGGCAGTGTGGAATATGGATTGAGCAGAGGTGCCTAGAAGAGTGGCTTAAACTTGACCTCACATTGGGGTCACCTGGGAGACTTTAAAACGTACTGACATGGGCTCACACCACCAGTAATTTGAATTTACTCAGCTTATGGTATGTTCTGAGCTTCTAGACTGGTATTTAGGTACTAGGAATCAAACTCAGGACCTCACACTTGCCAGGCAGGCACTGTGCCACTGAACTGTATTTCCAGCTGGAGTTGTAGTATCTGATGTGATTCTAATGTGAAGCTAGGGTTGAGAATCATTATTCTGGGAGGAATGTTCTTAAACCATGGGGCACATGTGAATCACATGCAGGGTTTTTCAAACACAGACTGCCGGGCCTCACTATCAGTTTCTGATTCTGTAGGTGTGGTGTGGGTCCTTCGAATTTCTATTTCTAGCAGATTCCTAGGAAACACTGATGCTGTGTATCCAAGAATCACTGTTTGAGAACCACTACTCTAGGAAGGATTGTCTCTTAACTTTATTGTGTGTCTTATTAAAATGCTAATCTGATTCTGCCACAGGTCTAGGTTTATCCATTTCTGCCAAGCACGGAAGTGATGCTGAGGCTGCTGACCTGGAGACCATACTCTGAGTAGCATACCACATCATTGTCAGCATAACTCTTTAGGGTCCTAGGTGTAGAAAAGATGTGTGGTTAGGAGCTCTTCAGTGTACTTTGGGGATGAGTGTACACCTTGGAGCTCTTGGTGGCCAGGCAGAGATTTTGAGAGTTTGAATCTCTTTTGGCACTTGACCATTCACAGTTTACCAGGGTATTTGGACATTCCCAGGGCAAAACTCCAGTCTCAGTAGTGAAGTTTGCTGTGAAGGTACTCAGTTGCTTCAAGGAGTAGGATATGGGTTCTCAGCCTGAGTGGTATAGTGGGATCAACCCAGGAGCTATTGAATGAATACTAATACACAGGCTCCTTCCTTCCTCCACATTCTGATTTGACTAATTTGAGGTGCAATCCAGACAGTGGTATTTTTTTAAAGCTTTGTAAGTGATTTTAATGTGCAGCCACAGTGAAGAACTACTGAATTAAAATGTTGCGTACTGCATTCTTACAGATCACTTTTTTTTCTTTATATTTGCCTAAGTTGTATTCTACTGTAATGAAGAAGGACTTCATTAGGTAACTGGAAAAAATTTACTGTGTCATCTTTAACAAACCACCAAGAAAAGGCTCTATATAGTGGGTTCTGTTGCTGTTAAATTCTAAATTCAGAGTAAAAGAAACTGCTGGGAAACTATAGTGTGTGTTTCTAAAGGAGCTGAAATATGAAATATTTCTGGGACTGTATCAACAAGTCTAATTTTTCCCCCTTGGGGTTATGACTGTGTGGAACAAGTCTTCACAGCAGAGCTTGCCAAAAAAGGTTATGATAAAATCATGGAATGTGAATGAAAAGAATTCACAGTGTAACTTTAAAGGAGTCAGTCTCCAAATTTAAAAATGAAGGGATGACATATGTATTGCATTTGTAGAAGTTTTCAGAACAAAATAATGTTAAGTACAAGGAAGTGTCTCTTTTAATCACGTGTGGTGTCTCTTCAGGGCAAAGAGCAAATGAAACAGGGCAGCCAACCATAAAGCGATGAGGATTCACCAAAGACCCTGAGCCTTTTTTTGTTTTGTTTTTTTTCCAAATCTTTTTTTCAAGCTAGGGTTTAAATCTTGGGCCTCAGGCATGCTAGGTGAGTGCCCTACCACTGAGCTATACCCACTAAACCCTCTGAACCCCTTTGTCTTTGCAAATTAATTTTGTGCTCACATTTGAGTAAAAACATGACCATCGACTAAACATACAGATACCAAACAAGCTGACTAGGGAAGCTGAAGCTCTGTTGTGCTGTGGCGTTATGGACTAGTGGGGAAGTTGGGGGCTTTGGCAGCTCTGCCACTTACTTTGTCACCTTGGCCCACGGTCTTGGTCTCGCTCCCTCTGCCTCCTCTTCTGTCAAGTGGAGATGAAGATGTAATCTGTTACTCACCTGGAGCACAGCAGTGAGAGAGGAGTGCCGACAGGCAGCCCGCATGGGAGGCGCTCAGTTAAGGAGAGATTTCTTCCGTTTCTCTAGCGTAACTGAATTGAATTCTTAGTAAGAAATACTGCCCATCAAAATATTTTCTTTATGAGTTTTTATTGCTCTTGTCTACCTGTTAATTATATCAGTTTGTATTTCTTCTTAGTACGTGTGAGGTGTATATTTCTCCTTGGAGAATAGACTCTCTCTTGTCTTGGAGCCTGTTTCTTTGCTGAAATGTTCTTGCTCTGTTATTTGCACGCTGTCTCCTTCCTTTTATTCAAGTGCTTATGCAGATGCCATATCCTCAGAGAAACTGTTTCTGGCTCCCTGGCTAAAGCAGTGCACTTGCGTCACTGACTGTTCTGTGGAGCCTTTTTCACCACCTGGCTGTTTGCTCTATGTCTCCTCCAGAATTGTAAATTCAGGAAGGCAGGGCCTTTGTTTCATTCCCTGCATGAAGCCCTGTACAAAACTTTGTAGCCACGTGGCAGTCATTCAGTTAATGTTTGTCTAATGAATGAGTGAAAGAAAGATTCAGAGGACTGACAGATTACACTTAAGCTGGTACTACCAGATGTGTCTCCCTGGCCTACCAGGCGGCCGGAAGCGCCTGTGATATCCTAGGCTGATGCCACAGTGACCATGGGCCTTCAGATTCTAAGGTACACCCAATAAGGTGTGGAGAAAGTAAGGCTCCTCCTCTCTTGATTGTGTGCGCTGGCGCTGTGTGTGAGACAGAAGGAATTGGGTAGATTTTGGGGAAAGACAAAGTATCCAGCAGCATCAACTTTGTAGTTGAAGTTCTAAATTTTACTAGTTGGTTTTCTTCCCTTTCCCAGGAAAAGTGTACAGCATATCTGTTGTTATTTTAAGTGTCCATTTTCTTTGCCTTTTCTTTTTTTAAATAGCAGAATTTAGTGTCAGATGTGTGGGACTCTACAAAATTCAAATATAATGAGAAACGGGCAGTATAATTTTTACCTTCTTTTTTATTGTTCTTTTATTCTTCTGCCCATCTAGTAGCTTTTCATTTGTCATTTTAGTCTCGGTTTAAGCAGAAAACTCTTGAGTATATTTGTTGCTTATGGATTATGAATGTATTTTTCTTACTGACTTAGAGACCAAGAGAAAGCCCAGATATAGCCACAATCCAGTAACATAGGTTGAGGTGACTAGGATTGCTTGTAACTCTCCATTATTGTAAAATCACTTGGGCCTGGGTGATTTTATCAATATTTTAAGGGCTAACTTTTGAAAGTAAGATTATTAGTATAGTGAAATCAGCTTATTTTTTCTTAATTACTTCTGTTGTGAGTCATATTGTTGCTGTAGTTTCTCTATATTTGGGGCAAATTTTTTTCTCTTTTTTTTTTTTTTTTTTTTTTTTTTTTTTTTTTTTTTTTTTTTTTTTTTTTTTTTTTTTTTTTTTTTTTTTTTCCTAGGATGCCACTTGCAATGTTGCTGGTGCAACTGGCTCGTTAATTAACTTATGTATTATATATAGATTTGTTAGACAGTATAAGGGAAGGGTTTGGAGAGAAATCTTTTCAAATATACAAAAGTAAAATTTTAGAATTAATGTCAGAAAAGCCCGGTAACTGATGGAAAACTCATGGTAAAAAAAAGTTCATGGTGTGGGTGTAGTTTCTCCCTTATTTTCTTTATGGAACAAAGACTAATAGAGACAAAGAAGAACACATACAATTTTCTGGGAGAATTTATGTATTAGAAGCAGATTGAAAAAAGTTATCAAAAATTCAATTCTTGATGCTGTGGTATCCATGCTGAGTTCAAGTGGTGTGCAGGTGACTGGATGCTGGGTGAGCAGAGGTTCTGGATAATCCTTAGAAAGATAGAGAGGGGGTTGAAAGAAAGGAGGAATAAAGCAAAGAATGTTAATAATTACCAAATAAGGAGGCTACAGATTTTAGAAATCTAAATTCTTTTAAAACACAATTTTCCTCCTCTCCAAATCATTGTAACAAACTTGAAGTGTATGCCTGCTAGTCACAAAAGTCAGCAGCATAGCTTCGAAACATTAAAGACATGGCAGAAATACATGAGAAGAAATTAGCTCATCAGGAGCCCTTTGCTTTTGGATAACAGATTTAAAAATTGTAAAGGGTGGAGAAGCTTGATTTAAGAGCTGTGCAAGTTTGTATCCAGCAAATAGAGGATCCATGTTCTTCTTTAAATACCCATTATTTAAAAACAATGCCAAAATCCCAGAACATACAAAGCTCAAGAAATTTGCAAATGTAGAAAATTGTGCAGCATACTTTCACTGGTAGCAAGTCACTAAAACTATTAAAATTAAAGGGAACTCCCTCTCTATCTACTTAGCAGAAATTTAATAGCAGTCTTCTAAAAAATGCTTCAAAAAAGAAAACCAAAGTTGAACTATAGATTACTTAGAAATCAGTCACATTGAAAGCTTTTTTAGATTATGACCATAGTAGCATTTGACTGAAGTGTTAAAAAGTCATTATTTAATTTATGTTTTGAGAAAACAAAAGAAATAGATATGAACTAACTGTTAAAGTTAAAACACTACGGGAAAACTAACAAAATAATCTGAAAGATAAGAGATTCAGAAACTTAAAACTGATGAACACACAAAGTACAAAAAGGAAAGCTTGCTCAGTAAAGACTGAATTGAATTTTAAATTTTAGATGAATTATATTCTTTTTACTAAAATATTTTAGTGTTTCTAAAAGAGGTCAGACCCCTAATGATAGGGAAGAAATCTGACCCTTCCTCCTTTAAGAATAGACAGAGTTCAGATAGTTTCAGAAGTGGATTGTATGAAAATATCAGGTAATCCTATGTATTAAAATGTTTTACAGCAGAGAAGAGGTAGAATACTGAACAGCTCACTGAAAGAGTTCATATAACTCCGAATGAAACTGAGTAAGGTCAGCATGTGCGCATGTACACACATGCACACACAAAGAGCAAAGTAATGGCTAATATTCAAGTTTATAAAATTTAAAACATCTTAAAATGTTAGCCAAAAAAAAAAAATTTGTAATTCAAAGCCAAGAGGATCTTTAAAAACAGGGCTTATTCTAAGAACACAAAGATATGAAACATTTAAAATCTGGTAATTAATTATATTAATAAATAAAAGAGAAAGCCAGTATGATCCTCTTGAGAAAAGTTGATAAAGCATTTAATAAGATAGAGCCTTCATTTTTAATATTCTTAGATCCCTCCATGCTCTAACTGCCTGATTAACTGTCTGAGGCAGCCTTCACTGACAGGTGAGTTGCAGAGCAGGGTTCTTTGGCGGTTTGTTTTGTTTTGTTTTGCCTTTTTGAGACAGGATCTCGTTATACAGTTCAGACTGGCCTTCTGTTCACTTTGTAGTCCAGGCTGGTCTTGAACTTGGAGCAATCCTCTTGCCTCAGCCTCCGAGTGCTGGGATTACAGGCATGCGCCACCGTGTCTGGCTTGCAGAGCAGTTCTTAAGTGAATAAAGCGCTGGGCTGGAAGAGCAAAGCACACTTGAAGAGGTGGCAGTGTTGGGAGTGTTACAGAGAGCAGGGAGAGTGGGATGACTAGCAAGAACTAATACTTGGGGTTTTTAATGGAAACATGCTTAATTGAAGCATATGTTTGAAAAGTATGATTATACCTATCAAATAGTTATGGAGTAAGAATGTGGTATAATGTAATGCAGAATAAGTTAATTACAGCAAATTAACAAGAGTAGGAATTAAGTGCTATTTGCAATTAATGTCACAGCTTTTCCTAATTATAAAACAATGTGTTTGTGTTTGCCAGGAAAGCAGTCTGCTGAATATACTGTATAAACTGACTTAATCAATCCCCATAGTCAAGAGTCACCTTCTCAGCTCTTTGATTTATTTGTTCCCACATTAATGGGAATCTGAGTGGAATTCCTCATTATTTAATCACGTGCTCTTCTCAAAGCAGTTGCTTAGGGTCATTAATATGAAAGGTAGGTGGATGGATCCTCCAAGACCATGCTCAGTAGGTCCCATGAGTCATTTCGCAAGATAAGGCTGGTAAGAGGGAGCAGGGATCTGCTCAACCTAGACAGCTTTAACAGACATCACAGTTCTGATCAAGAAAGAAGCTCAGTCTTGTGAAGTCAGCTAAGGGAGAAAGAAGGGCAAGGGCAAGGCTGAACACTTAACGCCATCATTCCTGAGATAGGGGCACGTTACTACAGAGAAGCATAAATGGGACCTTGGTCAACCAGGGCTCAAATCATCCCATCACCATTTCCTGGCTGTGTGATTTTGGATAAATTAGCTTGACCTGCTGAACTCCAGCTTTATAATCTGTAAAATGGAGGAAATAATAACTCACTTTATGAGATCATTGTGACATTAGCATGTGGTGTGTGTTAGTGAAGTCTGCTCTTAGGCTATAGGCTGTGTTACTTTCTACTCCACTTGGAGCTGCCTGTTGGATATTGTGTTAACAGTGGCCTGAATAGAGCCCGGAATGAATGTTGCCCCTGACTGAGGCATTGGTGCACTGAAGTGGCACACTGTCCCAGAGGAAAACGAGAGGGCAGGTGACATAAATATTAAGACCCTGACCATCGTATCTCTGCTTCCAGCACACCCTCTACCTAGCTGTGGTGAAGGTGCATATGTCTGATTTCTTAACATGCTCTTGCTCTCCAAATGCCTTTCCAACCTCTTTCCACATCTCTTCCACACTGTCAAGAGGGGACTCACTTTTCTGATTTATTCTCCCTTCCTTCTATGTAACTCGAAGAGGCTCAGAGTGATCTAGAGTTCTGCTGTCTACTGACCTCCTCTTGCTCATGCTGTTCCAGCCCCACCGCCTCGCTGCTCTGCCCCAGCTGCAGGTAGTAGGTTAGCTTCCCTCTGCCGGAATGTTCTTCTGGCTTCTCCTTGGCTTACTCCTGACTCCATCAAATCCCTTCAGCATTTCTTTCTGTTCCTAAGCTGACCCCGCACTGTAACTACCCCTCCTTCCAACTACCCCTCCTCCTTCTAACTCCCTTTACTCTGTTGTGAGCCCCCTGTTAGTCTTTACTACTAGATAATTTGTTTCTAGTATGTATTGTTTATTTTCTGTTGCCCTTCACTCTGTTATAACTGTATGAGGACAGAGATCGTGGCTTTTGTCTTTACTAATATAGTCTAAGCTCCTGGAGAAGGCAGTGCTTAATACATATTGTTAAATGAATTTCTTGGAACTATAAGTATGGATAGTCTCCTGTTCTGGTGGTACAGGAGTGAATCTACGGCATGCTTGCCACAGCCAGCTGTTGATTATGATTGAAAACTCTGAAAGATTCATCATCACCATTCTATACTATGCTTTAATTAGACAGAAGTAGCCGAGAAGGCTACACAGTGCAATGAAAGGTACAACAATCAAGTTAGCAAATGAGCAGAAGAAAGGAGAAGGCTTGGTTCGGGAAATACCTTTGCTCCTGTGCTAAGAGCAGAGTAAACTGGCAGTGAGGGGCTTGGATTTGCTATCATTTTATCACTACTGAGGCCTTTTGCCTCAAGTTCTTTATCTCCAAAGTGAGAACACTAAACTAGGTGACTTATTGGGTCTAATCTATGATCTGATTCTGTCGCTGGATTATACTTTAGAAAAGAGTTAAAACTTACAGAAATGTATTTCAGTACTACAAGTGTCATTTTCCCATCATTGGAACTCCCCCAACCAAAAGTCATGGGGTGCAATGTTGTATTTTTGGTTTCAGTCTTTTCCTGAGAACTTTATGTTGGTGTAGGTTTCTAAAAAGCTTAAACCAACAAAGAGCGCTATGGAGAAGCAAGGGCTCTGGTACCCAGTTCTAAAATTGTTGGGTAAAACCCACCTTTATTTTTCCCATCTTTAAAATTGAGGTACCCCAGCAGGTCAGCAGATAATACTGGAGAGAGAAGAATGAGGTACATTCAAAACACCTGTGCTAGAAAGAGAACCCTACGAAAGGCCATTTAGGGGAATCTCATGGGAGTCACATTCTCTCTCTTGTTAAGCTGCTGCATCATAAAGCTACATCATCTTAATAAGTTCATCTGCTCAAAGCTCAGAGTTTGAGAGCTCTGTGTTATCATCCACATTGTCTCCAGTCCCTGCAGTACCCCAAATTTATTTGTGTGTCTATTTTGTGATTTAAATACTGTTTTCACAGAGCACTTCTTACAAATTTTGAGTTCAAAGATGAGTCAGTCAGTTCAAAACTGAGTCTAGTTTTTAGATTTTCCATGCCATGGGCGCATCTCCCCATTGCCTTTCTTTGTTTTAGCCATTGCACTAGACATTGATTGTTCAGCACAAGCCAATTGGAGGATGGACAAGCGGGGAACCTGAGGCTCATATTTTAGGAGAAATTTCATGGTTAGCCAAACTAAATCTGAGGGGTTTCACCAGATTTCCTTCTTTACCCTGCTCTTTGGTAGTAAATAGATTCTCAGGACCATCTGGACTTCTGAGGAAAGTACCCCACTCTGCCCTAGGCATGAGCTAAATTCTTTCTCTCCCATTTAGAAGAGAAGCCAGATTGCTCCAAGGCCCGCTGTGAAGTGCAGTTCTCTCCACGTTGTCCTGAAGATTCTGTTCTGATCGAGGGTTATGCTCCTCCTGGGGAGTGCTGCCCCTTACCCAGCCGCTGCGTGTGTGACCCTGCGGGCTGTCTGCGCAAAGTCTGCCAGCCGGGATACCTGAACATACTAGTGTCAAAAGCCTCAGGGAAGCCGGGAGAGTGCTGTGACCTCTATGAGTGCAAACCAGGTATGCGCGGGCACTGCCTCAGCAGCCTCACCCCTTTGTATCAGAGGGAGGCAGGTCCCCCCTCAGCTCCTCATGGCCTCTGTCTCTCCTGAGGACGCTGTAAGCCTGCCACATTGCACTCACGGCAGCTGTGTTCTGGCCTTCTGGTCCATGCAGCAGAGGGATGACTCGCTGGTGTGTGAGCACCTTCAGGGAGGGAAGGGTGTCTTCTTCTCTTCTTATTTTTCCTCCCAAGTGTGTTTGACTGGGGGAGGGAGATAAATTAATGGTACTGTGGCTACCTGCTTTGTTCCCCCAGAGGTCAGAGCTTTCATTTGCAAATACATCTATCACTTTAAAGCATTACATTTAAAAACAATCACAATACATAAAACAGTTATTTTTTTTAAAAATATATGCATCACAATGCCAGATGTTTTGTAAGGAAACACTCCGCCCCGGTTTTCTCCTTGCCGGTCCCCTGCCAGCCATCCCCTTGCTTTTGTGCCATGTGATAAGTCATCTTTCACTGTTCACTCACTTTCTTTGCCAACGTTTGATTTGTTGTCATGTCTCAGTCATTTCTTGCTTTATATTATTTCTAACATCCGTGCTCATGTGACTGCATGTCTAAAGTGGTCTGTGGGCATATCTGGGTTACAGATCTTTGCTACTTTTTAGTGATTGGTTGGTTGTACTTTTTTTAATTGTAGTTTTTCTGGCTTCGTTTTTACTGCTAGGCAAATGCTTCAAGCAGCACAATCCTGTGTCCATCTGTTGAACTATTCTGTCAGAAATGCCTCCGGCTAACCATCATCATCAGTGTAACCACCACGGATCTCTCTGTCTTTGTTTTAACTACTGATTGTCCCCACCTATTAATCAGAAAATTGGAGGCATGTTGCAGTTCCATAGCATTGACTGGAAAAAAAAACGGCAGCACTAGCACTGGGTTTCTGGGAAGCAAGGAAACTGGAAATTTTCTAAGAACCAGTAGTATTTCATCTGGGGTCTCAAAATGCAAGTAAATGTCACAGTAAATGGTGCACCTGTGTTTGCCCCTTTCAGTTTTCAGCGTGGACTGCAGCACTGTGGAGTGCCCCTCGGTCCAGCAGACCGTATGTCCCCTGGACAGCTATGAAACTCAAGTGCGACTCACAGCGGATGGCTGCTGTACCCTGCCAGCAAGGTCAGTTTGTCACCCGTCTTATATCTTGGCATCCTCTAAGGTAGAGTTCCAAGTACGAGGCTTGTTTTCTCTTGGGAAACCTAATATTTTCCTGTTTCTCTAGAGAAATCACTGAGCTGTTACTGTTACGTTGGAATTTACATATGTCTTTCCTCAGATCAAAGCCAGATGTCATCAGGTTCAGTCACTAATTCTTACAGATTTCTTCCTGGGAGGACACTCATGCAGTTTTGAGGGCTAGGAACTAGACAGGCCAATCTGCCACTCTGTGTGTAGCTAGGGAGACAGGCAGTGAGGTGTCTATCCATAGGGATGCCATTCGAGCCTCTGCAGTGAACCCTGTAGGTCCTTAAGCAGTGTGTCCAATGCCATGACATACTGCATGCCTCATCGAGCTGCCCCCGCCCCCACCCCGGGGACCCTTGTCATCCTGAATCACACATCTGTCCAGACTCACTTCTTACTGAGGCAAAGAGGTGTCTGAATTCTTAGAATGTTTTCTGGTACAACGAACACGTCTCTCTTTGGTTTGATGGGGTGGAAAACTGCTGTCATTTTAATTCTGCTAACAAGGCAGCCACCTAGCCCTATAGAGCTAGGCTTCTCCAGACATGAGGGTCCCTGGTTCCTATCCTAGGCAGGCCACAAAAAACCACTGTGCAGCTGCCCTTAGTACTTGCTTGGAGGGGGCTGTGCCTAGAACCCACAGGTTTACAGTCTGCTTCCCTGACCCACGCTTGCCCTCCCTCTGTTCTGTCGTGACTTCCCTTCTGTCATTTGCATATCTAAGTCATATATATGAGGAAGTCATCTCATTATTTTCAGCTTTCATTCTACACATACTATCAAGAGTTTAAACTGTCTTATTTAACTCCATTTCTAACCCTTTCTCCCTTAGCACTAGTCCCAGAGCTAGGCCCTTGACGTCTAGGTTTGTTGCATGGGCAGGTATGATTACAGATTTAGTTAGATGAGCTAGGGATGTATGTGGCTCATCATTAAGCCAAATACCTGTTTTTGGTCTGTGATAGGAGGAGATATCAGAGTTTGCTCTGTTAATTACTTTTTTCTTCTTTTCTCTCTTAAAATGTATTAGATTTTGGTATCCCAGGCTTTGTCCTATCAGAAACAGGATTCTATCACATAGGTCCTACATACTATATCATAAAACAGATACAAAGATTCTTGTGAAGACAGTGTGCTAATGTGGCTCAGCAACCTTCTTATGGCATTAAAACATGATAATTTATGTGAAGATCCTTGGGAAGGGATGAAATACTGTGCACAAATAGGGTATTGCTAATCACTGGAGGAGAAAAGCAGAGCATTGCTTATAGTAACAGATGCCTCTTCAAGGTCTTCACGAAAAGGAAGGCGTGGTCCATTATATTGGGAGAACCTAATTAATTAAAGCTAAGCCAGTTGTTAACTAAGAAGTCCTTGATATATAAACATAATGTAGCACCATCCGCATACAGGAGGCAGAGTAGGGAGTCAAAAGGGGTAAAAGATACAGGAAGGCACCTTGACTGTCACTTTAAGAAAAAACTTACCTCACAACTAGTGATGTTCAGCAATGAATTGGGCTATTTCCTGAGGCCAGCTGAGCTCCCTGGCACTGGATAGACCTTTTTCCATCTGGACAGCCACCTGCCAGGAGTGAGCAAGAGAAACGTTACATTGGAGAGGAGGGAGAACTAGATGCCTTTCATTTTATCCCCAACCTTCTGTGAATCTAGTAAACATAAACTTTACATTGTTTATTTTTGTATTGTTTAATTTTTTGCTATGGCATTCAACTGAAGAATGCTCTGAAAGTTAGATGTACCTCTAGTGACAAAACTGAAAATGCAAAGAGGAAGTCATTCAAAATCCCACTGTAAATTATTTGCAAAGAAAGGATAAGTTCTCAGAGCACTTCAGTTTCCTGTGCTGTAGGTAGTCAGTGACCCGTAGTTACCCTCTGCCTGCTGCACACACATCCTGTGTTCCCACCTGATGCGGGCCCTGTCCCAAGTGCTCTCATGCCCTGGGCCTTCGGGTTTGCAGCTGCCTCTTCCTGAACAGCTTTCCCCTTCCCCTTCCACCTGGGAAGCTTCTGCCCTCTTGCACGACTACACTTCCTTCTGTTTGAAGTATTTTCAGTCTGCAGCCTCTAAGGATAACTTAGGTATCTCTCTCTGCTGTTTTGTAACTATTCATATCTCTCCATCAGAGTACTTTTGATAATACAGTGAAATTATTGGGGTTTTCTTTGTCCCTCTTATTCTGTGTGATTCTCAAGAAAATGGGGTACTTTCAGCCTCTAGTACTTAGATGTGATATATCAGCCTACATTTATTGATGAATGAGTGTACCAGTCAGCCCATTCTTAGCCAAGATGATTTGTATGTTGAAGAAAGAATGAATATTTTTATGTCGTTGTTACCTTCCTGCCACTGTGTGATAATGCCAGCCTTGGCTCACTTTAAAACCTTGGCACTATCCCTTAGGCCCCCTCCCTTATGGTCCAGGACTCCAGTGCTGCAGAAAAATTCCATTCCAACTGCTTTACTCACCGCTCAGCATCAGTCACCTTTGTCTCGCCCTTCCACCTTTTCGAATAGCACTCATCTTGTAGGACTGCAGTTGATTCCACTTCATCCATGAAGTCTTTGTGCTTCAACCATACCTGTCCTCCCCTTGGAACTCCCATCTTTTCCCATGCTGTCAATTAATCATATATTCCCTTGCAGCATTATCTCATTGTTATATGCATAAAGTTGCGTGTCACCAACTAAAGGATGTTTCTAGGATTCAGTGATTGTGTCTTTTCCTTTCTGTGTACCTTAAGGATGTTCAGTGGATGAGTTGGTCAATGCCCAGTATGCTCAGGCTTATTGCTCAACCTTCCTCAGCCTAGTCTCGCATGTTAAGTGTGTTTCAATTTATTAAAGAAGGTGGCAGACAGGTCATACCGTGATAAGAAAGTAAAAACTCAATCATGTAACAATGGAAATAAAAATAAAGCCTAATGTAATAATAGTAGTACTTCTTAAGGGGAAAACATATAACTTCACTGCTGTGTACGAGCCGTGTCAAATATCTTTAAGAGTATGATCTTTAGTCATAAAGAAGAACATTACAGAATGCCTTACATGAAAGCCTGTTGTGAGTGACATTTACCTGTGTATTTATAAAGAGCACTGCAGGGAATTTAGAGCCATCTGAGAGCAAAGCTGAATATTGGTGAATGCGGAGGGTGGGGAAGAAGCCTTTCACATTTAGGAAAGAGTAAGGTAAAATATCTGAAACTTCAGCTATATAAGTTACCTTTGGTAATAGTAAGAACCCCTTTTTTGGAAAGATTGATATGTTCATAAACTAGAAAACGAGTCTGTGGTCTTTGCCACATCTTCTCTCTTCTCTCTTCTCTCTTCTTTTTTGTTAAGACAAGGTCTCACCATGTCCAGGTTGTTCTCCAACTCGTGATCCTCTTGCCTCCGCCTTCCAGTTGCTGGGCTTAGAAACATAGCTACCACACCTCGCTTCCCCCTCATTTTAAAGAATAAAGGTTTTCCTCTTTCCATCCCACCTGTGTGGAATTGCCATTTCCAGTGAGACTGTTCCACCTATTCAGGCCCTTGCCAATGCCTGTTTCTGTGTGAGGCCTTGCTCAGTTCCTGGGTTTTCTCTCGAGTTGTATGTTTTCAATTCATTCATTTATTGTTTTTCATTTATCCTGCATAATTACATTCCTAGATGTTCTTATCATGCGTGATGTCTCTCTCCATTTCTGCCCTTAATAAGTACCAGGTTTCCCGCTTAGTTCTGCTCTTTGTGAGTGTAGATTATTCCTTCTGCTAGCACTTTGCTTTTCTGTAATGCCTACCATTCATTTTTTACTTTTCCTGGCATTATTCTTACACATGATATAATTAACTTTTAACTGTTAGTAATTCGCTTTTCCCTCAACCTGGTTTAGACTTCCAGATACCCTGCCATGTCTTTTCATCCTTTTCTGCTGGCCACAGAACAGGATGTCAGCTGTGGGCAGGTCTCCATACCTTCCAGGACAGAGTGGAAAGGGAGGAAGGTTAGTGGCTCTGGGCTTTAATGCAAGGCCTTATCCATGGGGTGCCCAATACCTTTGTGCATGTAGTATCTGTGTGCATGTGCACACTGTATATGTATAGTTGTTGCCACATGTAAGGGAATTTACAAAAGAGAAATGGATAAGTCATGTACATTGATGTAAGTGAAGGAAAAAAATGAAAGTCTTTAAGCAACGTACAGGTTGCAGTTTAAAACGTAACGTTCCTTGGTACTTGGTTTCTCTTTTTTATTTTTATTTTTTGGTGGTATTAGGGATAGAACTTGGGACTTTTGCACTTGCACAAAGCCCTTTTTTATTTTTATTTTTTATTTTGAAACAGTGGCTTGCTAAGTTGCCTGGGCTGGGCTTGAGCTTGGGATCCTCCTGCCTCAGCTTCCCACAATGCTGGAATTATAGCCATGAGCCACCACACCTGGCTGTATTTTCAGTTTTATTCTTATTTTATCATCACCTTAACTCCATGAGGAATATACAGGTATGAAAATGGAATTTGGAAGAATGAGTTACTTGCTCAAAATCATAAATATTTTTCGTGTTCTTTTATTTATAATAGCGTTTTTAAAACCAGGAAATAAATCAGTGAGCTATCTCACTGACACATTTATAAATAAATATCAGCATAGTGCAAATTAACAAAGTATACATATCTCAGGTATTCATTGCGGTATCACAGACACCCTCAAAAGTACTGTGTTGTTGAAAAGATCAAAGGTTTTTTATTTCCCATGGCTCTGGGATTGACCAGGCAGTTCTTGGTCAGCTGGCTGTTTCCTGATGGACTGGGTATCACTCACCTGTCTGGAAACTCAGCAGGGATGGCTGAATCAACTCTTCCCACGACTCTTTCCTCCTGGGCTGCTTCATATGGTGACAGAAGTGAGAGGGAGTAGCAGAGCTTTTAGGGGCCAAGACTGGAGATATTACATCATTGCACGGTTGCTCAGATAACTCAGTCACAGCCACGCCCTTATCCAAAGAGTGGAAGAGAAGATCCCATCTCTTGCTGGGAGCCGCTGCAAAGACTGTGTGGCCATTTTTGTTCTACCATAATATACATTTAACTCAAATAGTTCCCTTTAGATGTTACTTTCTGACCGCAGAAAGTTATGGAGTACTATAGACATGTGACCCTTTTCCAAGGACTGGTGTCCTTCTGGCCCTGGGACTCAGGGTCCTGGGCACCTGCCATCTTCTTGCCTCCACACTTGCCCTTTGGCAGTTTGCCAGGAACAGACTTGTGATGCTTTCAGCATCATGTAACTGGCTGTTACTTTTGCCTTCCGTCTTCAAGGGATGTTGTGACTACCTAGTTATACTGGGTTTTCTCTCATCACAGAGTTTGGCTTGGGGATGCCAGAAGAACTGCCTGATGAAATCAAATTATTTTTTTGAAAACAAAAACAAAACTTGAAGAGTGTCACACAGCAGTTCTCTGCTGTCACAGTTGTTCTAGTTTGAGAGAAATGATCCGGATGTGGTTGGAGGGTAGTTCCCCTGGGCTGTGTTGTATGAGTCTGTGTTCTCTTGTGTCGCCCAACCCAAACTGCAGTCCAGCTGGGCTGTTTGTCAAGAAACAGCCTTAGATCACAGATTTTTTTCTCCATACTCTTCACTCTTGACCCTTTAGTGTGTGTGCACCTAATTTTAGTGTTGACTTTGCTGCCCTTATTTTTACCAGTCTTTCAGATACAGCCCTTAGAGGGGGACATGAACTAGATAAAGATTTGTACAGTAATACCGCTACCTTATTTTCTCCAGAAGCAAAATGAGTTTTATAAAATATTTTTACATAATTGTATTTTTTTACAAGTGAATTTATTATTGATAGTCAGCCATTCTAAATTTATTTTAGTACAGTTTGTCCCTTTTTGTTCTATAGCATTATCAGTGTCTTGTCTGTAAATACAGCTCTCTTAAAAGTTATTGAAAAATCCAAGCCAATTACTTTGATGCAGAAATAAATGTTTATGATGTCCAAAAACTTAAAATTGGATTTCTTCTGAGTTGTATATGCTGTAGAAAACTGGGTTCTCAGGCTCCCTCCTGGCTGCTACCTGCTCTGAATCTCTTCTTGAACCTATATCCAGGCCACTTGTGCCTCTTGTTTTCTGAGATGCTATACCCAAACTCCTGTTTTTGTTCTACATTTTTCCCTAGCTCCGAAGTAATTAAAAAATTCAGATTATAGTTCACCTAACATGTTGCCTAAAATATGACTTTCTGTTTTCACCAGAAAATGTAATAGACTGTATTGAGCAGTTGAGATTCTTAGTACAGCCCCAGTGGAAATGTTGATGAACCTGAATGATAGAGCTCAACCCCGGAGGCTGTTTGTCGTTGCATTTCTGTTTCATAGAGGAGGCATGTGGAATTGAAAGGGCCTTGCCTGGTGAGCAAAGGCACAGAGCAAACCATTGGGATGCACTGTCCCCTAGGGCTCTGAGCATTCACCACCAGCTTCTTCCTAGTCCCCAACTCAGAAAACCTGACATTCTGTGCCTGTACTGTCTTTGTTACTCTGTTTGTAAGCAGATGTGTATCTGTGCCGAAGCCAGTGATGGCAAACCTATGGCACACATGCCACAGCAGGCTGTTGTAGCACTGAAAGCTCTAAAAGGTTTAACATCACTGGAAGCCATTCGAGAGCTAAAACATAACTTGTCTTTTCATTGTTCCTCTCTGCATTGTACATAGAGGATGTTAAGTGTGCTGGAATCCACTTCTGCATTGATGTAGCAAGCCTCTTATGTTATCTGGGTCTCTTTTCTAATCTGGGGAAGGAGAGGATGCAGGATTAGATGATCTCAAAAGTAACTTCTACTTCTCCATTCTTTGACTTTCCTAAACCCTTTAGAGAGGGAGAAGAAACCCAAGCCCCTGGTGTTAAGAGAACTCTTGAGAAAGGAAGAAGAAAAGTTTTAGAAATTCCAGGACTCAGAAAATAATGAAAGTGATAAATGGTTTCCATAGTGATAGGAAAGGGAGAAAGTCCAAGGGAAGTGAAATAAAAGAAGGATGATCACTTCCCTTTCTTTATTTGGTTCCTCCATACTCCTATTGCCTTTTTCTTTGACTCACACTCAATTGTACATCCACACATCCACGAAATGTTATGGAAGAATTTTAGGCTCTGTGTTCCTAATTTTAGGGCTGGACCATTTCTTTCTATATCTCTCTTTAAAAGATCTAAATTGAGTTCCCTTTTTTTAGAATGGGCCTCAGTTTTATTTCTCTCCTATAAGGCAGTGACCTCAGAAGACAATATCCTCTCACATCATAACAACTCCAAACACTGTGTGCACTCCTGGAAGGGAAGTGAGAAGAGAGGAAGAATGGTGACCCCATTGTGTCCAGAAGTCTTCGCAGCCCATGACCAGAGTGGAGGTCATGAAATGTCTTTTCTGTCACTGTGACATCTAGATGTTCCCCCTCAGCTGCTTCCATTTAAAAATCTAGGACGCTTAGTCCCCATTCCTCAATCCTGGTTTTCTCGTACTCAGGAAAATCTGTCTTGTGGTGCTGTGTTGCATTCTGATAACAGATTCTTGGCAGATTGATAGCACACCGTTTCTTGTGAATAAATGTCAGTATTTGGAAAAGGAGCTCTCTGGAGTTCCAGAACTCACAGCCTGAAACTGACTCATTCTGGATGAGGCCAGCTGAATGGAATCTTTGGCACATTGTCCCTTCCTTTCAGAAGCCCTTGAATTAAATCAAAATTAATCTAACCATGTGAATGAAAACAAAATGTAGATGTGAAAATGCTCAAATCTGTTAAAAAAAACTTAAATACTGGTTGAGGAACTCAGGAAAGACAGAACATTGGGCCTGGTGTAGAGTCTGGTGATGAGTAAAATACTGTAAGATAATGGGTGATCTCAGCACCGTACAAATTTCACCAGTGCCAGACCTAATATGAAGCTAATATGAAAGATGCATACTCACAGAGTAATCTACCTTTAAGGAAAAGTAGCTAATAGACTTCCTTTTTACCAAATAATGAAACCAAATTTAAGAAAAAGCTAATATGCCAGCTTTATGTCTGAACTCAGAAATCAGGGACTTCAAAAAGTACATATGTACACATATAGAATAGTCATCACAGTTCTTCTCATTCCTCTATTTGTGTGCAGTTTCAACTCTTGAATTAAATGATTCCTTTGATTCCTTTCGTACTGAGAATTTAGTGGATTTTCTCATTCCTCTGCTCAGTGATAGCTGTCCACAGCTGAGCCTTAGGCTCTGAGTAACAGTATCAGAATCATTCAGCATTATAAGGGATGCTTGAGCTTCTGAAGATTCCTCAAGCCTCAGTTCATGGTTTTGCTCTTTCTTTAGAAACCTTTAGAAGGATATTAGGGGATGAGAGTGGTGGTGTGACTGTCAACACAAAGCACATCAACCCAGCTAGGCAAATCTAACAAAGCCAGAAGCCTATCAAGGTGACTTGAGACTGTCAATTCTCAGACCTCAGGGATCACTTCATTTTTCTGTGTAGGACAATGGTAAGTTCTTCAGATCATCAAGTAATATTTTACAGGCCCAGATGCTTTTAACATTTTGCTAGGTAATTAAGTTGCTTATATTGGGCCTACTCAAGCAAATCAGTGGAAATTGTCCCTGAATATGCAGTTTCAAAAGGACTTTATCAAATTAAGAGCCTGGTAATTAATTATCATGTCCATCTGTTCCAAGATTCTGTCTCAAAGAAGTTAACATTATATAGTAGTTTTGGGTGTTTTTTTGTTTGTTTGTTTGTTTGTTTTTTAGATTGGTCTGTTAGTAGACAGAGTTCTCAATTCAGTTCAATTTGTTGATTCTACTTAATTTGGATAATTTCTCTAGCTACTTTTTGGGGATAAATGAAATTATATAATATGTAAAATATGCATTAGTATAGCACAGATTTAAAACATTCCTGACTCTTGACACGCTATCATGGTAGCATTCTCTTCTTTGCTAACACATGTAGAAAAAATGTGGAAGTCTATTTGAAGCTCCTCTTTCTCAACTAAGAAAAGAACATCTATTCTGCTGCCCTCTGTCACAGTAATTCTTGGCCCAAAAGAGCAGTCAACTCATGACTAAAAAAGCCAGAAACTTATTAAACTCTGATGTTTTTAAAACAAAATAATTGTAGGAATTCCATGTTATTATTGGATCTGTCCCCAGATTGAAGAAAATATGCTTTCCTAGAAGTAAAGCCCTTGCCCATAGGATATGAACTATCTTCCCAGTAGAGTGATTTGTCAATAATGTACTTCAGATGTGTGCACCCTGTGCTTCCCATGCTAGGGGTTTCTCCCTTGTGTGTTTCCCTCATGAATCTGACGGACCACTAGTCTTGTCTTTTATTTGTTTTAGTCCTGAAAACAAGCAAAGCTGTCACTCAGTGACTTACAGTTTGATCTGAATTGTCACGATCGTTAGCAGAGATTGCATGTGACCCTCTGACTCAGACTGAAAGACTACTTTAACTGAATTCTTTTAAGACCTTCAGTAAAGATTGAAAGCAGAATTCACAGAATAGGTAGTATTGAACTTGAAGGCTTTTGACATTTATCCTACGTTAGCTTTACAGTTGCTGGGACATAGTATCCAACATCCACAATTTAAGGAAGAAAGGTTTAATTTGGTTAACAATTTCAGGGCATCCAGCCCATGGTCTGCTGACTGCAAGTCAGAAACATCATGGCGTAAGGACACAACAGAGTAAAGATCCTTAGTTCATGGTGGCAGGGAAGCAGAGCAGGGAACAGTCAGGGAGGAAGAGGTGAGGGACAGATACACACCCAAGGTCACATCTCCATGACCCACCTAAACACACTCAGCAGTGTGCTTTAGTGGTCCCCCACTCAAATCCCAAGCCAGTCAAGTTGGCAGCACACTTTACACATGGCACATCCTCATTTGCTAAAGCATCACCATGATTCAGAAACCAGAACACTCTGGACAGTTCTGCAAAAAAGCTTTGTGAAGTTATTCTCAGAGCTCATGAACAAATTTAAAACGTTAAAGCCTTATCTCTTTGGAAAATGCCAAAAGCAACCTGAAATTTCATGGAATATATTCTACCTTTCAGTTACCTTTCTGAAAGTGATAGCACTCCTGTCATTGTAGCTGACACAGATTGCAGAAGTTAAGGGTTATACCTACCCCACAGACATTTAATCACTTACCTGGAACCTTGCGGATGGAAACAGCTGGTTTTTCTTGGACTTTTTCAGTTTCTTATAAAGATACCTCATAAAGATAGACAAGTATGTTGTATATTACCTTTTGCTTACTTTTCTTGTGTTTGAAAAGGAAGTTACATATCATGACTCTTGTAATAATATAGTCAGATATTTTGATTTCCATAGATCTGTCAAATATTTTTGTGAAGTCTTAATGACACTTCCTGTGATGTAGCAGTAGTTCCTCCTTATTCTCAATAGATGCATTCCAAGACCCTTGCTAGTGTATGAAATTGTGCATAGTACTAAACCCTACTTGTACTATATTTCTCCTATCCACACATTACTATGATCAACTCTAATTTATAAATTAAGCACAATAAGAGATAGTGACAGAACAGTTGTATACTGTACTGCAATTGTGTACTGTAGACTTCAGTAAAAGTTATTTAAAATGTATGATTGTTTCTAGAATTTTTCATTTGACTGTGGATAATTAAAACTGGAAAGTGAAATCATAAAAAAAGGGGGCTTCTGTAGACTGTACTCTTTGAGTGCAAGGGCCTACATTATATGTTTCTCAGTGTATAGCACAAGTAAGTAATAAATTTGTCTGTATTATATAGTTTGTGACAGTCTTAGCATCAAACCCCCTTGTAGCATTAGTTTTTTCAGGGAATAAGTGTTTTGTGTGTTTGTCAAGTGCCAGATATTGGGCTACCTGGCCAAGTAAAATGTAGTCATGATATGTGGGAGCATAAAGCCTAAGGAAAGGCAAGCATTGGTAAGTCACTGTCATTTCAATTTTTAGCTCTTTGGAAGTAGAAGTGTGTGCAGTAACAAAAAACTCACAGAGAGAAACTAATTTCTATTTGGAAAACTGTCAGAATTGACTTTTGAGCTGAATCTTTAGGAATGAGGCAGAGTTCACCAGATGGAGAAAGAGAAAAGGGCATTCCAGGCTATTGTAGTCATTGTCTTTTTGTTTTTGTCTTTGTTTGTAACTTTTAGTGTGTCCTCTAGTTTCAAACATTATCACTAATCCCATCTTTATGGTTCAAGGAAAATGGAGTTCATGACAGTGTTGGATTTTTTTCCCTATAACCACTGCCATTGCAAGACTATATCACTTGTTTATGGTGTTTTATTACTTTCCAGGTGCTTTTAAGTAAAGAATGGTATCTTAGTTACTTTTTTCTCATTGCTGAGACAAAATACCTGATGCCCAAAATTAGGAAAAGAAAGATTTATTTCTTACAGTTCTTGGGGGTTTCAGTCCATACTCAGTTGGCTCCAAGGCAGTGTGGCATGGTGGGCAGCCATTCATGGCTGCCACAACAGCAAGGCAAACCGACAAGAGAGGGAGACACACCTTCTTCCTGCCCTTACACTATATGTTGGCTCCACCCCTGGGCAAGTGCAGCACTCATATCATCAATCCCAGCACTAGACAACAAACCAATCATGAACACCAGACTCAGCCCGGCCCATGATTACATGAGGCTCAAGTGGGGGCCATCTGATCACACTATAACAAATGTTTTGCAAAGTCTTTAGACCCAGGCCTCCCTGCATTGACTCTGAATACACCGTGTTCTTTCTTGCCTTTGTAAATTTAACAGAGTGCCCTCCCTCTGTTCTCACGCTGTCACAGTTAATGGACACTCACAACGACTCCCCACCATACACACTCGTACCCACACATGCACAGCATCGATTCTTGACCTTTGTGCCTCCAGTTAGAGGAAGCATCATGGAAGAAGTGGCTCATGGAGGTGAATGAACGTGTGTGAGGCACGAGGAGGAACTTTAATACCGAAGATGTGCAGCGCTCCTGCCAGGAGCGTTCTCTTCCCAGACAGCCGTCAGCACACAGGAAATCTGTAGCTTTGGAGCTCAATTCGACCCTGAAACATGGGGGTCTTAAGATGACCTTTTTTGGCCATCTTCACACTGATTACCAACGTTTCAAAAATAATGTGTTTCACATAAAAATCTGGCTTCTCTTGAACCAGGTGAAAGGCATAGCAATGTTGAATTTATGTTTCTGCTTAAAGTGAGTAGTGACACACACTCAGAGGTCACAAACTCTTGATAATTCCCCTCTACCCTTTTTAGGATTCTTGTTGGGCTCCTACACTTTCAGGTTTGCTTGTTCTGGTTTAGATGACAGGGTTACTGTTGAGGGACTGGATATAGGAGAAAAAAGAGGTGAGAAATATAAAGGCATTGGGAAGATGGTGGATTCAGGTGAAGCACCATGAATCTGAGGCTCTCTTGTTAAAGAGATGGTAGCAGAGTGGGGCCCAGGCTGGAGAGGAAAGGGAAAGATCTGGCAGGAGACATCTCATGGTGGGGAGGGGTCAGCGTGCTAGCAGCATGGATAGTACTGGAGGCATATAGCAGTCCTATGACATGTGAGTATTTTAAACATCCCCATTTTACATGTGGTTCACTTGAGACTCAGTGAGATTATATAACTTGTCCAAGGTCTCAAGGTCACATAGCTCCTAAATCACCAGAACTCACATCTGAGACTGATGTCAGAGTACACGCTCCAGACCTGTGCCTCCTAAGGCGCCGAGTGTAAATCACAGCCGTGGAAGCAGGAGGGAGTGTTGTGTAAGAGAGGAAAGACGCCATGTGGGGAGTAATCAGTGGTCACCTTGGAGAACACTGACCTTCCTTCCAT
Source organism: Dasyprocta punctata (assembly GCA_004363535.1). NCBI lineage: Eukaryota > Metazoa > Chordata > Mammalia > Rodentia > Dasyproctidae > Dasyprocta > Dasyprocta punctata. Next base: position 99,597 of record RJWM01002617.1, on the reverse strand, counting down.
CGCAGGTGAGTGAGTGAGTGAGTATGGGCAAGATCACAGTCTCACTGGAGATGGATGCAAAGGAGAGCTGGTGTCAGAAGCAGATTTGAGTGGAGACTTTTGAGATGATGGGTTTGGCTACAAAGGAAAGAGGCATAGTTGGTAAGGACGTCAGGACAGAAGAACGAGGCCTCAGGAATGGAGCCATGTGCAGGGGTGTGCATTCCCCAGAGGAAGAGAGACAGGACCGTCCTCACTTTGCCCCGATGACAAGGATGAGAGCCTGAGAAGTGACAGCCCGTGTGGATTCAAGTGATACATGCTTAAAGTCATCCGCTGCAGCGCCAGCTGTGGTGGCGTGGAGGAGCGTCAGCAGCCCCAGCTGGGGAGTTACACTCAGGTTTTCAAGTGGACCGTTAGTTCGGGTGGCATTGGTGTTTGTTTCTTGTGTGCTCAGAGTAGGGGATTGGATAGTCTGTGTTGCATCATCTGTGGTTCAAGATCCAACACCTTTCTGAACAACTCCCTAACCTGATGCCAGCACCATCCTCTGTATCCACAGCCACCACCCAGCCTGCTGCCTGCTGCACGTACTCTCTCAACAGAGTTACAGAATAATTACATATTCATAAACCAGCTGATTCTGTGTTCCAGAACTGCAATTTCTAATATAGTTGGAGGTTCGTCTCTGAATTGGGAACAATGTACATTGCTATCTTAAACTTCTTCTCACATCCAAACCGCAGCCCTCCTTTCAGACTGTGGTATAGCAGTTTCCCTTCTTTCTTTCTTGTCCACGTTGATCTTTTGTGCCTCCCTCCCTCCCATCCTGCTGCCAGGAGAGCAAACACCAGTATCTTTACAGACTTATGGAAATGGAGGCTGAGAGCCTTCCCATCCTGGGATCCTCAGCTCTGTTGAGCGGGACTGAGTGGTTCAGGATGCCTGCCAGATCCCAGCCCCAGTGTTTTTAGCAGGAGTCTGGATTATTTCCAATCCTGTGTTTCTGGGCTTCTGGCTTCCGATTGCCAGGTGTGAGTCCCTTCAGAACTGCCCCAGCTGTCTTGCTCAGCCCAACACATCAAGGTGTTCATTTGCAGGAAGCACCATTTCTTTCTCCTCACATCTTCTTACTGTAGAGCACAGGTCTAAAATAAAATTGTATAATTCTTGTAGGAAAGAACCATGTGGAATAAAACTTGTATTTGCCTACAGTTTATACCACTTTCCTCTCAACTTGGCACCTTAAATTTCCTGAGCCTCACGCCAGCCTTTAGGAGAGTAACGTTGTACGTCCCTTGAGAAGGCCAGGAAGAAAAAAAAGCTGTAATGAGTGCTTCATTAAGGCCTACAGTGGACCTCATCATTATTACTAATAGTGGGAAGTGGAGTATGTCCTTGGTTCGTATCTTCTCTGCATGAGAGTTCCTGCTCTCAGAAGAAAGCAAAACAAAACATGGAATGCTGAGTGATTTTAATCTTGTCTCTGAAAGGAAAGTGATGAAGAATGTGTTTGCAGGAAATAGCTCCCTCTAAAAGGAGAGATGCCCGCAGGACAGAGGTGTGTGGTCCTCCATGCCAGCCCACGTGCTTCCCTGCTTGGGCACTGGAAATGCAAAGAGATCATGCCAGGTTTAGTTTGAGAAAGGCGAGGAAGGGTGGAGGAGGGCTAGAGCTTGGTCAGTAGGAAAATTGTGAGCCTAGGGAACTTCCAGAGGGGGAGGTGTTATTTTCTATAAGGCTAATTGGACCTGCTGATGGGAAACCTATTTGTTTTGGATATTTTGTTCGCAGTTTTTCCCTCTAACTTATACATAGCTGGAAAGAAGAAATTTAAGAAATAAAAAGATAATGCATCTTATTTAATTAAAGTTGAAACTACTTTTTATAGAATAGAATTGTGGTGTATGTGTCATAATTTCCATTCCTAGCAAGCTATTTCATCAATTTGTGTGGAATCTTAGTAGTGCAAGTGTATGGGCATTTGAATGCTTCATTTATCATTACCTTCCTCAAAGGGAGACACTCCCCCCACCTGTAAATAGCAGTTTTTGATTTATAGACAATGATGTGTCCCCTTTTGAAGAGCCCGAGCATTCCATTCAGCTGTGGAATAAAGCCAGTCTGTTCCGAGTTAGAACTATTCTTTGCCAGAGAGCCTTGTTTTCCCACCAGGATATGAGCACAGATAAGTGTCAGCTGAGGGAAGATCAAGAACCTGATAGTTTGCTACTTCCTAATTTTCTTCACTGAAGAGGAACTTATTGCAAGAGAGTGTTAGAATAATATTAGCCTCAGTGCTATGGCTCCCACCCCAGTTCACATTCCAGAGGCTTCCAGTTCTTCCTGGAAGAGCTATGGGAGGAGTAGAGGACCATCTCCCTGTGGCTCCTCCAGCATCCTTCTAGTTTAGCATCCTTTGAAGTTTTTCCTAGTCGTTCTGTAAAACAAGGCACTCTTCTCAGTAACTTTGCAGGGTCTCAGACATACCTCATGATATTTCTTCTAGCATGTTGCTGCGAAGTGGCAGGCAGAGGCTCCTCTGTCAGCATGTGAGCCACATGTATGAGCTGGTTTTGTTTCTAAACTAAAACTTCAGTGTTCAGCTTTCATTTCAGGGTTGGCTCTCTGCAATAAAGAAGTGGGTTGTGGGTTGCAGTTTGGCACTCGGTCTCTAAAAGGTTTGCTATCACTGGCTTGGGGTTGTCTTTCTTTGGAGAAGAAGTTATAAATATGTAATTACTACACCCTTAGAAAATAAAAAAATCACCATAAACACACTCCCCAGGGGGAGCCAGGCCTAAAGGTTGAAGTGCTCGGGGAGGAGGAGGACAGTGGGGCGTTTCAGGATGATTGACCTGGTGCCGTGACGCGGTACCGGCCAGGAGAGGCAGCAGCAGGAGAGGATCCCCAGAATCAGATCCCAGTAGTGATGGGGATAGGAATTGCAGCCACGGAAGCAAAGGATTTGGTTCGGTACTTAGAAGAAAGTTAGCTGTAATCCAGCCACCTCCCTTTACAGATAAGAAAACCAAGCCTTTGTAAATTTAAGTGGCTTGCTAGAGCTCGCACATTTTTTTGCTGGAGGACAGTATTAGATAAATTAATAAGGAGTTTTTGTCTTCACTCACTCGGGTGTGGGAAGGAGTCTTTGTAAGTGGTCGAGGACATATGTGTACTAATACACATTGCTCTCATTAAAATGTAAAAACCAGACACTCGTTTAACTGCACAGTGAGCTGTGGTGACTCAGACCCTGCACAGCTAGGTGCACAGTTCTCAGAGAGAGGATCGAGATTTCTCTGGAGAGGTTGTGATATGGATAGATTCTGTGATTCCTCTCCAGACTGACAGAAAAATAGTCCTTAAGTATACCACCTTAGACTCTGCATTGAAAACAAATTCTCTGGTCTTTCCTTCTACATACTCATTTTGAAAAACATGCTTAAAGCTCTCAGTCTGAAATGTGTAAAAATAAAACAATATGAAACCTATGCATGCTCTAACCTGACTTAATAGCCATGAAAAAAGTTGTTTGAGATTTTTGTTTGAATATCGCGGTCACTCATTTTCTTCATTTATAAAGCACATAAGCCATGCCCCTCTCCACTAGAGGAATGCACAGGAGAATCAGTATGATTTTGATTTAGTGTGGTGCACAGGTACATGTTAGGAGTTGGGTACCCGTGTGCAGTGTTGAAGATGAGCAGAGAGAAAAACAACCCCAGTTGCTGTTGCTGCTTAACCAGAGAAAGCCTTGTAGGGTGGGTTGGCCTTCAGGGCACTGGAGATTCTCCAGAGGCAAAGGAAAGGAGGAGATTTGAGGCCCAATGGACCTCTGAGCTGGGGCACAGGGTGATAAAGGGGGCCTAGGTGGACTCAGTGAATGGTGGTCACGCTTGTCGCAAGAATACAAATGCCTAGAGCAGCCATTAGAACCCAGAATCTCAAAGGAAGCGGCCAGCTTGTGAACGTCTTATAAGCTGTGCCCAGGAGCCTGGACTTTGGCCTCCTTGCCTGGCTGCAACTGTCTGTGCAGTCCAGGAAGCAGAGGACATGAAGGGAAAGATTGAGTATGCACTGACGACCTTTCATTTGCAGACCCAGCCAGGGGAAGTCAGCCTCCTGAGGAGGCGAGTGCCCTCTAGGGGCTTATGTGATGGCCAAGTGCTGGTCTTCATTGCACGCAGGCACTCAGATGCCCACTGTGCTGATTTCCTTACCCACTTCAGGAAAAACAGAAAGGCAGCTTAACTAAGTCCCACCTGGCTACAGCTGTGATTGCATTATGCAGACATTTATTAATGTGATACTTTGATTGGTCATTCTGTTAATACTGAGGATAACATTAGAAGGCTTGATTTTTCTGGCAAATCGCAAATACAGGTTGCTCGTTTGAAGTTAGGAAGCCCTCAGCCCTCATCCTATATGATTCCATTTCTGTGAACTGTCCAGAAAAGGCAAGTGCCCAGAGACAACATAGATTGCTAAGGGAAGGGAGTGGCTGCTAGTGGATAGAGGGTTTTTCTTTGAGGTGATAAAAATGTTCCGAAATCAAGTGCCAGTAATGGGCGCACAACCTCATGAATATAAAATGACTGGACTGCACCCTATAAAAGTGTGGATGATGCACACAGTACGTGAGTTCCATCTCAGGCTACTTTGATTTGGTTTCTAAAGCCCTTGGCACTCTTAAGTGTCGTACACATCACTCTGCCTGGAGGGGTCTTTATCACATGGAGTCTCGGTGCTCTGTTTCTTTCTTGTGTCTTCATTGTTTCCTTAGTATCACCCCTCTTTTCTTCATCTCTAGCGCCATTCCAATAAGAAAGGTTTCCATAATGACTGCATGATGGTTTCAGAAAAGAGCTAGTGGCCAGTTGAGTACTCCACGCCAAGAAGAGTAAAAGGCTGCAGACGAGTGTGGTGTTTGGGGCTCAGAGAAGGAACTGGTCCAGGATGTGGAAAGAGAGTGAAGAGGATGGGCAGGAATGCTCTGAGACAGTGGGGCGAGCACTGTAAACGCAGCAGAGAGGGCTTGCATGGATAGCGCAGTGACTGTAGCATAAGGGAAATACCCGAAGGAAGGTGCATGCCCTTTAGAGGGTTGAGTGCTAGGGTGAGACATTGGTAAATGAAATGAAGAGTAGTTGAAAATCGTTGATTGTGAGTCTGACATGGGTCAGATGAGGGGAGACAGATCAGAGTGGGCCTTGGGGAGGGGTGGATGGGGACATCGACCTAATGAAGCAGCTGTCTCATGTTTTCCCTTATCTTCTGCCCTTAATCCATATGATTTCTCCTTTCTCTTGTTTGCTCCTTATCCAGGGATTGGGGTAAAGGATAAGGGGAAGATTAGAGGGAAAACATAAAAACAAAGAGAAAGAGATAATGAGGACAAGGTGCAGTTTGCATGCTTCAATTGTTCTGTAATTCAGCATTTCCTCTTCTCTCCCTGGAAAAAATCTGGTTTCTTCTAGTGGCAATCACAGAGCATGGGAAATCCTATTTAATTTCAGCTCAGTTGAAATATATGGAATTGCCATTTGACCGTTTTCAACCTGCAAAAATGGCTATTTTCCAAGATTTCAGCCTAACAGATAGCTGTCCAAGAGACACTGGCGTAAGCCCAGGTTTTTATTTTTTGTGGTTCCTTTCTAAGTTCCTCCGTCATTAGGGTGCCAAATTCAGGTTCATAGGAACCTATCAAAAGTCGGAAGATACCAACAAATATGGAGGACTTGGAGAGAGAAATAGATAAGTGGACAGGAGCCAGGAGTATGCCTGCTAACAGAAATCCCTGGCTCTTTACTATGCGATAGTAAAAGTAACAATACAGCATGAAAGGTTTTCCTTTTCCAAGTGGATTAATAGGCAGTGTGTGTGGTTTTAGATCTTCTGCAACCTGATAGGAAGATCGTAGAGGAGTATCAGTGTTAGGGAATAAATGAGACGTAGGGCAAACATAGTCATGGTTTTCAGGGTAGCATAATTTTCAGCAGCCCACAGGAGAACCTAGCCCAGAAGTGCACATACATGTTGGGGAAAGATTGTTGAAGTATTGAAGGACAACATCTGAAGTCGTATTGAGTGATTGCATGCTCTTTGATATTTAAATTATAATGGTTCCCTACAACACATCAGTAGGCAAGAATTTGAATCCTAGAAAATGTGTAAGAAAAAATTATTCTGTTAAGATGTTTTCCATTGTAACCACATTGAGATATGAGGATCAGGGTGTGGCCTTTCTCAATACCTAGACCCATCCATCTGTGAACTGTGAGAGTTTAAATTGTACAGAATGTCCAGTGCAGTAAGTGGAAATAATATACTGTTGCTGAAATATCACAGTGATATGACTATGTGCATAAAATTACAATGGTTAGGTACATAAGCATGAAAGAGTATTGGATAACCAGGCACTGAAAACAGGGCTCACAGTTATTCAACCACAGAAGATGATTACCTTGCAGAAATACAGACAGTGAATTGAGGGCTTCTACCTCAGGTTACATTAAACAGGCAGACACTTACTTTAAACTGTAGGTAGAAATATTATTGCAACAAGACCTTAATTATCTAACACCCCAGTGTAGCCTTCACCCTACATGTAAGAATCCCGAAAGGGATGAGGGTAGGGAACCCACTAACACCTTTCCAGTAGTTTTGGTCTTTGTTGCAAATTTTAATTTCTTTCTTTTCTAGTTTCACTGTTAGCTGTACCTGTCATTAAATCTCTGAGTCTTGATTATTGAGGTATTTGAAGAGCACAAGCATATTTCAACTAATTAAAGATCCAAAAAACAAAGGAAAATAAACCAATCACCTAAATAAGAAAGAAAAAAATTGATTAACATGTCAACAGTTCTTCCCTGCTGGGAGCATTACCTCCCCTCCCTGATCTTGGCCCTCACTGTACATGAATACCAACCCACTTCCTGCCAGGATGTCTTTTAGGACGACTTTTATTCCTGTCAACCAGAGAACTCCCCCTGTTGAGGCAGCTCCACTTCTGACCCATAGTCCCATCCCTGGGAGAGTCTGGGAACAGAAGTGTGGTGCTCCTTCCTTGTATCACCTTGTACACTGACACCCAGCTATCCTAAGCATCTCACTTCCTGCTTCGTGTTTCATTGTAGCAGATAAGACATTTTATCCTTCCTCTTTTTGCCTGCACATACTCACCAGATTTGTGCACTTAAGCAGGCTTCTCAGCAGAGTTGCAGTTAAGGGTAAGAACCAGCATAGCCAGCCTGTAATCCGTTGAACACCACACTGATGTATGTAGAGGTGAATTCACATATGGTAACTAGAAGTTGCAAAAAGTTGAGACTTGCCACTTCGAAGCTAGCTGCCACAGAGTCCATTTACTAAAGTTTATGCCCTCCAGTTCTAAAGAGCCCCTCAGTCTTTATTCTCTTTCTTCCATTCTCCAAAATTATAAGTTAAATGTTGTTCCAGATGAGGGCGCTCCTAGAGATAGTGTGAAAAAAAAAAGGCTAAAAAGCTAATCAGGCGATCATTGAAAAAGGAAAAGCTTGTGGGGAACACTTGCACATCAGTAGTACACAGCTGCAACGTGGGACCACTTACTGCAGAAGGCTCATTCTGCGCTGGCCCCTTTGAGCATTGTTAACTCAAAGAATGACACAGCATACACATTGAAAGATGGCCCCCTGGCAGCCGAAAATGTTTGTTATGCTCAATTCCAGTCCGATGAAGTAAGAAATGAAGTAATGCATCTTAGAAATCTATCTGCCAAAATGGTTAAAACTAAAAGCTGTCTCTGTGAAGGAGATGAGCTATAGTTATTTGGAAAGTAAATTCCATTAGGACCCCCCCTTCCCCTCTCCCAGTGACACTAGATAAACAGGGCCGTGTCATACAGACCTGGTACTTTGCCACTGCCACTTTGTTTGTGGTCTCCCACCTTCTATGTTGTTTTATTCATGGGGTTTTCCTTCCCTTTTCTTTGGTTTCAGATGCGAATGTCTCTCTGGCTTATGTGGTTTCCCCGTGTGTGAGGCGGGATCCACTCCCCGCATAGTCTCTCGTGGAGATGGGACACCCGGAAAGTGCTGTGATGTCTTTGAATGTGTTAATGGTACGTGGTTTCTCTTGTTCTCAGAGAGTGTACATTTGTGCTACAGCGGTAGCAGCAGGAGGAGGAGGGAGGGCTCAGCCTACCTGCTTCTGTCTTACAGAGCAGAGAATATGCAGGGACTTTGCTAAAGGTCACTCAGAAAGGAGGTTTGCTTAGTGGAAAAAGGTAGGATGGGAATCCCCATCTCATCAGAAAGAGAAATTTGGAAATGTAATAGCAGATTGCATATAGCTATCATATTCTTCTGGGTTTCAGAATATCAGGAGATTGGAATTTTAGTAAAAATGATCATAGAGCATATTGTCATATTCCTGTGCCACTCAGTAACCTATCCATTGCTGTCAGGAGGTAATGTAATTAAAGCTGCATGGAGGTTGCCATAATTTGAAATAGAAAAGATGGTTGCCTATTTAGTTTAGTGTTTGCCTACTTAGAAGAGAACATCTTTGACCAATGTCTGGCTGTTGATATTGACCTGCGTTAGGCTTGACCATTATGGGCCAGAAAAAAAGACGCTTTGGTCATAAGGTTCCTTCACACACAGAATCTGTCTGTCCCTTCACCCTTCCTAAGAGAGGTAGCTTTTGATAACTTGATATTTATTGAATTTAGATGCTAGATGGGAAGAGAACCTAAAATATGTTTCTCCACCAGAATTTTCAGAGGGTGGGGAGAAAGCTGAATTAGGTTAGCTGTGAGTTATTACAAATCATTACTTAATACCAACATCACATATATAGAAATGTCCGTATTTACCTCTGCCTTTAAGAATTCAACCTTCAGGAGGTTTCCTTCCTTCCTCCCATGCCCGTTAAAGAAAAAGTCACATTAAAGCTGAGTCTTGCTGACTGCATCCCAGGAGTCAGTCCGGTGGTCACATGTTGTGTTGCTTGGGTTTGCTCTGAAGAAACATTTGTGGCGTGGCTTTTCAGCTAAAACAGGACACTGACTAGAACCAGATGATGTCAGTTTGAAAACTGGTTCCTGCACATACTACCTGTGTAACTGAGGAAGTTTCTTGGTTTCCTTGTGTCTCAGTTCTGCATCTGTGAACCAAAGTGAGAAACGGTAGATTTAAAGTGAGGTGTTATATGTGAAGTATTTGGAATTGTGCTTCAACTAAAGAGTCTATTGTACTGTGTTACCCACCTTCTGTTCACAACCAGACAGATTCTTCTGCCCAGTGGTGGTAATGGATACATTAAGGTCAAGCATCTTGATGTACTGACCTTAAAAATAAAAATACAGGCATACAGGAAAGGGTGCAGGGCAAGTTCATGCACATGTATCTCTTCTCACTGCTTGTCTCCACCCCCATCATCAGCCACCTGGTAGTTTTGTCTGTTAAACACCAGACAATGGACAAACAGACCTTTCTCTTACATTCCCAGGCTGTGCTGCAGTGTAATTGATGGTAGGTGATGCTCAGTAAATACTTGTACTGTTTTCTGTGAATATTTAACTTGTATCATAATTCTTGTACCACTTGAGATAGAAAACACTGCTCTTTACCCTGGGCTTCCAGCTTCCTGGATATGAGTCCTTCCAATATTCACCTCTGAAAATACTCTGATGTCTTTCTCATTCTAGAGTGTGAACTGCTAGAGGACATCACTTCATTTGAGGCCTGTGGAGATAAGCGTTCCTTATACCTCACATAGGACCCCAAATTTTTATGAGGGAGTGATTGAGTGATGTGATTCAGACAATCATAGTTCCCTGGAGAAGTGGCTGCCAAAAACCAGCTTATAGAAGGATTATTTCATGGGAATGCTCTTTTACTGCCCTGCATTTTAACCCTTAGTCATTTTTCTCCTGAAAATGTGACCTAGAGTAATAAAATTTGCTCTTGTTTTCTCTGGGTAGGGAAGAAGAATGCCTTTCTTCTTCCTTTGCTTCTTGATTCTAGAAATCCAAGTGTCATGCTTTTCTTATCAAGGCATTAAATTTACATCTTGCTCTAATCTGATGTGTCTAGGACAGCTAATAATTGTACCCTTTCTCGGTGACCTTGAAATCAGTCCTCAGGGCCTGCCCTCCTTTCTAGCCATGTTTTATAGAGTCCTGACTTCAGAAAATCAGATTTGCCATCGCTACGAGAAAATTTTGAAGCCACAAAACAGGGTCACTGTGTTTCTAGTGGTTGCTTCTTTCTTAGCACCGTCAATTTACTGAGTGAGCTTTGCTGTGTTTCTTGTCCTGCTCTTTTCACGTCACTTACTATGTTAACCATTCAGTTGTGGAAGAGATTAGAAACTATAATACTATGAAAATTCTTCATTCTATAGAATATTTTCAAGAACACTCTGTCCTGAAGTCTGTATTTTACTTGATTTTGACATACATAAACATATACTTTTATATGACTGTATACATCTTTACCCAGTGTCCTGGAAAAATCTTGCTCTTGCCATAAGACCACCATTAGATGACACTATATATCAAAGCTCCATTATTATCACTTAGAGAAGCAGAGGTCTGTGTGTGTGTGTGTGTGTGTGTGTGTGTGTATGGCCTTGCTTAGCACCAAGGATTTGAGGCAACTTTACAGTGAGAACAGATTCAATAACACAGTGGTAAAATATTAATTAGAAAAGAGAAGCATAGCCATAGGGTTGTAAGTAAAAGTCGAAAGTGAAAATTAAACAGAGAGTGCCCACAGGTATTCAGGCTGTGTCTATGTAGTTGCCAGAGTTAAACATCAGATTTGCTATCAAAGTGAAAAGAGAAATAGGGTCAGATCCACAGTCTGGTTTTCAGAGGCAGAAAGCCAGCTGAACAGGGCAGCATTCTCTCTAATCATTTCTCACGTGGAAATTAAAAAGGAAGCACGCGGGCAAGTTAGTGACTTAAGGAGACCCTGCCTCAAAAATTTTTTTAAAAAGGACTGGAAATATAAGTCAGCTTGAGGGCCTTGGGTTCAGTCCCAATGAGCACCGTAACAACAACAATAAAAACAAAGGAAAATAATTCTAGTCACAGGTAAAATATTTTAACATCTCAAAAGTTCATGGATGGGGAGAGGGAGAGGAAGGCACAATTATTCAATAGACAACAGTCTTAGAAATAAGATTTAAAGGAATAAAAAATAAATAAAAAGGAAGCACTGAGTATCAGAGGGTCATGGTTTCAGGTGCTTCCCCACCAGAAATACAGAAGCCCATATCCTATGGTTGCTCTTTCCATCAGAAAGCAAAAGGAAAATATACAGCGCTGCATGACTGAAGCAGTTTCAAAAAGTCCGGTTGACTCAGCTGGACTGTAGATGCCTAGGGTTCTATCTTTCCACCTTGGCACTCCCCACGTGATGGAGATCCAGGGACCCCAGTTCAAGCGAGAGGGAATGTTCACGTCCCCATGCAGAAATAGACATTGCACAGCAGTGGTCAGTTCCTAAACTGCCATCAAATGATCCATATGCCTCCATAATTTTTAAAAAGATAAGCATTAAAATGATAACATAAGATTTCAAAATATTCACACGGTACTTGAGACCCCTGAGTTTTGAAAACACTCACCTGGATGAATAGGTGGTGAGAATGTCCTCCATAAATATACTTCTCTTTGCAGTTTGATTTATAAAATGTTCCTCCAGTGAGTAAATAAATTCATCTATGTTATTAATGGATTGTGTATCAACCAGTTGAAATTACCTGAGATATTGTAAACCTGATAGTGTTTAATACTTAACAATACAGTGAGAAGGAGCAGGTATATCTTGAGACCAGTCCATATGCCCAGTTTTAAGAACCAATCATTGGTATAAAAGAGAAATATCTTCCTCCTCTTCCCAGAGCCACAGAGAGCAGGGAGTGGGTCGGGCAGGGGCTGGAGGGTCATTAGTGCTGGATATGGCAGGACTAACCAAACACGATTCTGGTGGATGTGAAGTAGGTTCAGAGAGGAGCCAAATAGCTTATGTTTTTAGCCTGTTTCTGGGCTATTTGAAATGCTTATGGTCCCTGCAGCACTGTCATTCTTACAGCAGTATTAAAATGTGGATTTTTAAATGAGCACAGGTAACTAGAAGTCTCTCCTAAGGTTCTGCTGCTCACCCAGTAATTAGTTCTGTTTTATTCTGGCATTTTTAAAAGGTTCATAAAAATTGACAATGAGCTTAAGTTGGCCCTGACAAAATTTTCTTTCAGACATTAGCACGTAAAATTGATCATTTACAGGAGCACCATACCTAAAATCAACTTTCTCCTCATGTAAAATTGTGTCCTAGAAAACTTGAGACGTGTGGCTTGTTAATAACAAAGCTGGTCCAGAAGATACCTGTTACGAATCCCCTGTCTATATAGCAGTAGGCTCAGTAACATTTTTAAAGCACATAACGTCTAATACAAACATGGAGAGAATCTCATGCTTTGAAATTCAGTATATATTTATTAAGCACTCCTGGTGTTCCCAGGGGCTTATTAAGCTACTGTTAAAGAGAAGGGTTTTTGCAGTCCTTTATAAGTATTGTTTCCTTTCCCTTATCCTGAAATAATGTGTTTGGTAAAGTCTGGCACATGCATTCTTACCCAGTAGAAAGGGTTTCTCTCCCCTTCAAAAACTTGGAAGCCCTTGAACTAGCTTCATAATTATATCAGTTTGCTGCTGTTATGGAGAAGTCATCAGATGGTGGCCTTCTGTCCTGCAGTTGTCTTTCGTTTGGCTTTGGCTCTCTGTCCATTTCCTACTGTCCACACAGCTCAGCGCCCCGTCCCGCCATGAAGCGTGACAGAGGAAAACAGCGCACTGTTTCCTGCTGAGAGGTTGAAGAGGAAAAGTAGCAGAAGTATATCTATTTGGAATTTTCCTCTGTTCACATTTGATGTGAAGTTCTACGTTTTGGTCTTTTCCTTTGCAAAAATGATTATCTATCACCATCTGCCAATCAGTACGATTTGGCAGGCAGTACTAGTTTATTAAAATTCGGTATTATAAGGCTCCTTTTCTGGACTGTATTAAAGAGGAAAGGAATTTTCCAGAACCTAGAAACGTAAAATTTAATTGGCAGTCTCAAAATGCACCCAGAAATCACTAAAAAGACACTTTTATATGTCATTGCATTGAGAAGTACAAATTACATAGTAAATTATGTCTTCATAATACATTTCTATTCTACATCCACTTAAATCATCCTTTGGTGGCACTCTACACTGTTCTGAGATTTGCATCTGTCCTTGACTGGTGAAGAAGTAATTGGCCATTAGTCCTCAGAAATCACGCTAACCTTTTTATCATGCACCTTTTTGAACAGCCTTTACAAATTTCTCTTTGTTTCTTTGTGTTACGATTTTTTTTACCCTAGAGGATTAATTGTACTTTCCAGGTTGTGCTTTGAGGGATTCTTCAACTTTCTAAATTCTATTCCTTTACTCCTGTGCTTTAGCTAGTGAAACTGTGGGCATACCCCACCATGGAAATAAATCTACTTGCAACCACTTCATGCGGAACCAGAATCTTCCCTCCTTGACCCTTCAAACCTTACACCTAGATTTGGGGTTGAGCAACTCAAATAATATTGATTGGTTTGTCAATTTTGTTCTCAGTTTGCATGACTGTTTAACATTTTTTTAGCATTTAGTTTTGCTTCACTCCTTGGCATGCAGGTTGGATTTATACAATCACTTCATCTCTTACAGTTTTTGGAATTTGTGGTCTAGCTATACAGGTCCTTCCAGTCCCAGTTCAGGTAACTACATTGACTTAAAATGTATAGTAGAATTCTGAGCTACAATAAGATGATGCTTTTTAGCATAACATTAATTTTCTGAAAAAAGAAGTATATCCAGACAGCAATAAAAAAAGAGGTCCACTCCTCTTTACCTCACTACGTGTACATACACACACAAACAGAACTTAGCTCTTAGTCCTCACAGGACTTCAGGCAAGTCACCCAGTCTAAGTTTTACTTTCCTTATTGAAAAACAGTATATATAATATATATTTATATATAATAGATAGATAGATAGAACAAGCATTAGTATCTGTCTTGTTCCATCTTCCCAGCAGGGTGGTTGTAAAATCAAACAAGAAAATAATTGCCTTTAAGTGCAGTATAAATACATCCTCCAATTAAAATGTAGTGAAAGTTTCTGTAAGTTTCTGTAAGTATTTCAAACATTGAGGCTTACATATTAGGAAGTGATTTGGAGATAAGGGAGCTCATGACAGGTGTGAATATTATCTTGCAGCTTTTCCCACCTGATCGAGCAGGAGGAATCCACACAAGAGGACTCTCTTCAGCCTGAGAGTACTTTATAGTAACTTATTAAGGCACAATCTATGCAGTTCACCAGGTTTTTAGTATATTCAGAGTTGTGCAGCGATCACCATAATTTTAGAATAATTTTCACCCCCAAACCTCCCAAAACTCCTTAAAGCATTAGCATTCATTTCCCATTTTCCCCCAGAAGCCCCAGCTCCAGGCAAGCACTAATCTACTTTCCATCTCTATAGATGTGCCTATTATGTCTAAGGGAATATTTTACATAGATGGAACTTATGTAATTTATATAAAATAAATTATGTATTTCATATAAAACATAGTCTAGTTTCTGACTTCTTCCACTCAGCACAGTATTATCAAGATTGAATCATATTACAGCATACTTCAAAACTTAGTCACTTTTTATGGCCAAGTAGTATTGTATTGTATAGATACACCATTTTTTGCTTGTCTATGCATAGTGAATGGACATTGGATTGTTTTCCTTTTTTGGTTTTTGCAAATAATGCTTCTTTGAACATTGTATACAAGTTTTTATGTGATGTATGTGTCTAATTCCCTGGATAGGTAGCTAGGGGTAGAATTGTTTTAGTATATGATAACTGTTTAATATTTTGAGGACTTGCTAGACTGTTCACCACTCCATGTTTTCACATCCCCAGTAACCATCTGTGAAAATTCCATTATCTCCATATCCTCATCAACACTTATTATTACCTCTTTGATTATAGCCATCCTGGTAGGTGTAAAGTTGTGACTTTGATTTGTGTTTTCCCTCTAGTTGGTGATGTTGAGCCAGCCGTGTTTTCATGTGTTTATTGGCCACTTCTATATCTTATTTAGAGAAACAGCTGTTCAGGTGTTTGCTCATTCTTCAGTTGAGTTATTTTTACTGTTCAGACAACTTTATGAGATGTATGATTAGAAAATCCTTTCTTCAAATCTGTGGGTTGTCTTTTTCACTTTTTCAGTGATGTCTTTGGAAGCACAAAAATAGTTTTAAGTCCAGTTTACCTGCTTTCGTTATTGTCATTGTTCATGCTTTTGTTGTTGTATCTGTTAGCCATTACTTATCCTAAGGTCACAAAGATTTACCCCTGTGTTTTAAGAGTTCTGTATCTGTAGCCTTTACATTCAGAGCACAGCCCCATGATTCCTTGTGTGTGTGTGAGGCAGAGGAGCTTCTCCATGTTTTTGTGTGTGGAAATGCAGTTGCCCCATCACCATTTGTTGAAAAAACTCTTCTTTTTTCCCATTCGGTCTTGCCACTCTTGTCAAAAATCAGTTGTTGTAATAGTAGTTCTGAGCCCTCAAGCCTTGAACTATTGTATCATTATCGTAGACCTACATTATCTTTATTACCGTAGCATATTGTATTTTGAAATCAGAAAGTATGAGTCCTCTAACTTTATTCTTATCAAGAATCTCTGGGCAACTCTTGCGTTTTCATACAAGTTTTAGTGTCAGCTTACCAGTTTCTACAAAAGAACCAGCTTGGCTTTTGATAAGGCTTGCATTGTATATTAGATCACTTTGAGGAATAAAATGATTTGTCTTCCAATTAGGTCTTCTATTAAGAGGTCTTATATTTTGTCATTTTCAGAGTACAAGCTTTACCTTACTTTTATAAGTCGTGTCCTAAGTATTTTATTCTTTTTGATACTATTGAAAATGAGGTTCTTTCAGCTTCACTTTTTTTATTATTTGTTGCTATTGAAACACTGTTTTTTTGAGCCACAGCTGTACCCAGCAACTTTGTTGAACTTAGGTCTGATAATTTTTTAGTGATATAGTTAGAATTTTTTATAAACAACATTGTATCACCTGTAACTAGAAATAGTTTTGCATCTTCCTTTCCAGTGTTTTACTTATTTTCCTTCCCTGATCACCTCAGTTAGAACTTCCATTACAGTGATGAATCGAAGCACTGAGAGTACATGTCATTATCTTGTTTTGGATTTTAGGGGAAAATATTTAGTCTTTTAACATTAAGTATGTGGTTAGCCATGAATATCTGTAGATTCTGCTTATCAAGTTGAGGAAGTTCCCTTCTACTCCTAATTATGAACCATTTTTATCATGAAGAACTTGAATTTGTCATATCCTTATTGTCTATTTTTTGAGGTAATGATACAGTTTTTGTCCTATTTTCTATTGATGTGTTACAGTAAATGAATCGGTTTGGGGATGTTAAACCAACCTTGCATGACTGGAATGAATTCTAGTTAGTCATTGTACATTATCCTCTTTACCTGTGACTGAATGTGATCTGCTAGTATTTTCTTTGAGAATTTTTCTATTTATATTCATAAGAGGAAGTGTTTTGTTTTCTTGTGATGACTTCATCTAGTTGGAATTATTTTAAAACAACCAAAATAAGAGATAAGGAGTGAACTTGGAAAGTGTTTCAGGGCAGAGAAAAATTAAAAATCATTAATATCCTGCTGAGAATTCTAAATATGGCATTTTGCATCCTTAGAAGAACATAACCTTGAAATATGATAGCGCACAAGCTTAGTTTGTGGGCTACAGTTCTGCTTCTGTCATTTGCTAGATGTGTGCTTTCACCAAATAAAGAAGGATTTCCTCACTTCTAAACTCAGAATGATATTGTAATATCTACATCAGACCTTTGTTTCTGAGAGTAAATGTGATAATGCATGCTACAGGCTAAGAACTATTAAAATTATAGGGTATTAAACCAGGTAGAAAAAAGAATTTAGGAGAGAATACTGGAGGCCCAGAACTATCACCACCAAAAAGACCTAACTAAATTTTTTGAGGCAGAGCCAAACCTAATGTGGAAATGGGATCACCTGAGGCATAGAGAACAGTTTAACAAAACAAGTTTAACCTCTTTACAGCATGTATCAGATATGTGAGGTACGTGGTCATAAAGCTTACCTTTATTTGGGGTAAGAGGAAGTCATTATAGATTTTGCTAAAAGGAATTTCAGTTCCATTCTGTAAACAGAATAACAGTGTTCTGGGGTTTTTTATGTATTTATTTGTTTTACTTTGTTTTGTTTTTTTACTTTGCTTTATTTCGTCTGTGAGAAAGTTAGATTAAGCTTAGTAAATTTCCATCAAATTGTAGCTTCTGCTATCTGACAGAATTTTCCAGAAGTGTTTGGAAAAGCATAAAAGGATACCAGTCAAAAATGACTTCAAATGTGCTTTGTTTAACTTCTTTCAGAGACAAAGCCAGCCTGCATATTCAACAACGTGGAGTATTATGATGGAGACATGTTTCGAATGGACAACTGTCGATTCTGTCGATGCCAAGGAGGTGTTTCCATCTGCTTCACTGCCCAGTGTGGGGAGCTGAGCTGTGAGAGATACTACGTGCCTGAAGGGGAGTGCTGCCCTGTTTGTGAAGGTAGGAGAAGGCGCCAGGGCAAGGTTAGGATGAGTGTGCGTCGCTCAGAACTTTAATATCAAAATGACCTTTATTCAGGATCGTTCAAAAGTAGAGGAACATCGGAGTATCTTTTTAACGACATCATTGTCTATCTTTCAGAATGTTAATAATGCCAGGTAGAGTGTGAGAGAATTCTTCCCTGTGAGAAGCTGCTAGTTACCTATTTCCACAAGTCTGTGAGCTTCACAGAATTGATTTCTATACCTCCCCTGCCATTCCACCAGTTCCTTCCCAAGTCCTGCGGCAAAGCCGTGCTTCTCTCTGACATGGAAGTTCCCACCTCCTCTCCTCAGATTACTCAAAGTAGGATAGAAGGGCCTGGGTCACTGACCCACTCAGCCAGTCAAGTCGAGAGGAACCGACCATCCCTCTTTAGCAGCAGCCACCTCCAGGTGGGTTAGGATCCCCAGAAAGTTTTGTCTTTCTGTCTCTGTAGCCATAAATAATAAACATTTCAGAGTGATACCTCTGACTATCATCCACTACAGTATACCCATTTTAGGGATTAGGAAACGGAACCTCAGAAAAGTAATTCACTTGTGTGAGTCTACAGTGAAGCCGGGAACCATAGCCCTGGGCCCGAATGAGCCTGTGATTTTCTTCTGACCGCACAACTGTTAGCCTGGAAAGGTCGATGACATGAGTCTTTTTGTCACAGATCTTCAGTCCAGAGTTACGTGTTCTTCTTGTGCCAAATCTCTGCACACAGTGGGAGGTGCAGTATCATTTCAGGTTCTATATATATATTTTTTAGTTTTTCTAAATCCTTTGAATGATTGAGCTGTATTTACCATGTAATATTGAAGACCTGAAATGTTTAAAGTATGAAAACAACCTCCTAACAATGAAGAGTTGTTCATAATAATGAGTCTTTTTCCTAGTTAATAACTATTTTAGCCAACACAGGAGAAAAGCAGTTCACTTTTAAGATGTCATCAGAGATTTTTTAAAAAATACATCAAGATTTTAACTTTGCCATAGTGGGTTATCTGGGCATGGATCTGGTTATGTTTCATATTTTTGAATTCAGACTCAGGCTAAAAAGTAGAAATAAAGTATATACTGTACCATTTGTTCAATGAAAGAATTTATGAAGTCCCATCTAGCTCAGGTCTATTAGCTACTTCCATCTGGCAAATTGCCTCTCTAAAGCTATAATCACATTATTTTAAATTTTGACCTTCTAACTTTCTTGTAATGCCTTCTTAGCTCCCTAGAACAAAGACAAAACTGTCTCTTTAACTCTAGATTCTCCTCCCTGTACAGCAGTACTTATTTGGTAAAAGCCAGTTTTATGTATTTCATGAAAGAAAATGGAGTAGTTTATCTGGTTGCTCTCACTATAGGGCTGCTTGGGGATTTTGTATGCAGTATTAACATTTGTATCCATTGGTTCAAAAAATCTTTTTTATGGTAGCTTTGGATAGTTTTGTCCCCCAACCATGCTTGCTACTTAGCTGCCCAGTTTATGGGAAGAAAAATGATCTAAGCTCAGCCTCCCTCCAGAGCACCAGCTGCGACTCAGGGAACATCCAAACCAGCTTTGTCACATGCAAGGCTGTAGCACGGCCCTGCTCTGCCCCTCTGTTGTCCACATGGAGCCACAGGTCTATGAAAATCAGTTAGTTCAGGGGTCACAGCGTCACTCTGGGTTCAGTGGGACAATATTCCTTCCACTCATGGGTGGTAAAATGCAGCTTTGATAGTTTAGTCATCCATCCAGAAGACATTGTCACATCCCAAAATGGATCCAGGTACCCACAGCTCTATCCTTAAAGCATCCCAACTTACTTTCTTCTTTCTTTCTTTCTTTTTTCCTTTCTTTCTTTCTTTCTTTCTTTTTTTTTCTTTATTTGCGTGTGCATGTGCATGTGTGTATTTGATGCCGGGGATCATACCTGGGGCCTTCATACTGAGCTGCAGCCCCATCTCTTTTTGTATTTTTCATTTTGAGACAAGGTCTCTCTAACTCACTAAGTTGGCCAGGCAGGGCTTGTACTTGTGATCCTCCTCCCTCCACCTCTAAAAGTGCTGGGATTACAGGCCATGTGCTACTGTACAGTGATAACATCTGCACAGTGGTTTTTAGGTTGCAGCGTCTCCTCCCTGAGGACAGTGTCAGGGGGAGAAAACAGATACTGAGTATGGCAACCGTGTTTGCACGCATTGTAGGGAACCCCTTGAGTAACTCCCAGCTTTTGTTTATCAAGGTGAATAGAACTGGGGATACAACCTGGGGAAAAAATGTCTCTAGGTGGAGGCAGAGGTGAGGTTTAGAAAGTGCTCAGTTTTCATCTGAACTTGTGTTTTGATTTAGATCCAGTGTATCCTTTTAACAATCCTGCTGGCTGCTATGCCAATGGCCAGATCCGAGCCCATGGAGACCGGTGGCGGGAAGACGACTGCACGTTCTGCCAGTGCATCAATGGAGAGCCCCACTGCGTGGCCACGGCCTGCGGGCAGAGCTGCATGCACCCGGTGAAGGTGCCCGGGGAGTGTTGCCCCGTGTGCGAAGGTAGGCCTGCTGGTTCTAATGAGTGGCGCGAGTCTCCTGTTTGAGAAATTTCTACCAGGGTGTTCTTGTTTGTTTTTTTATTTACTCAGACATAATGTCTGCTTCATGCTGTTACAGGTTGCAAGTGAATTTATTATATATCTCAAACTCATCATTTTGGGGAAATATTGCAAATTTAAAAGGAGAATGGTGTGGTTTTTATTTTACCATTGCACATATGCTTATCTGAATACAGTATAAGAATATATACATTTTAACTCACTTCACTAACATTCAAAGGGCAGCACAAAAAATAAAATGGGAAATAAGGTTCGTGACTAAAATATAGCTTGTTCAACTTACGATGCTTGTACAACCCAAGAGTTTTGTTGGTGAGGAAAAAACAGCCATCGAGGGCCGTTGCACTGCCCAATGCCTCATTCTGTGCATCCTTTCTACTTCTAATACCACCAAGGCCGTGGCTTCAGAGTTCTGCTAAGGCTTCACTTAGGTCTTGGTTACCTATATTTTCTCCATCTCCTCCTGTTCCGTTGGAGAGACGTCCTGGACCCATTTTTCTGTCTGAGCTGCCGTTCCAGTTCATTTCCTGCACCCTGGGAGTATTCTTCACACACTTACCGCTGTCGGTCCTAATGTTCTGTCCATTGTAGGCAAGAGATTGAATATTCATCCTGACAGAGTATCTGTCATTAAGAAGCACATTTGCATAGTAAAATGAATTAATGTGAGTTAAAAATTTTATCCACTTTGAGGATGGGTCCTCATAGAATTTTTTAAAACAGATTAAGAAACTGTTACATTTTTCCAGGTTAGCTAAGCAGAGTAAGTCTTTTAAGTATCAAGAAGTCATTTGCTTCCGCCTAAATTTTAGGGAACTTAAACTTCAGAGTTTGCTGACTAGCTTCTTTAACTGCTGTGGGGTTAGACTTTTTAACAATCTTCAAAATCATGTGAAGAGGACTCCAGTGCTGTTGTCATCACCAGTTCTCTCCGCAGTGCTCTCCTCAGGACGCAGCTGCCACACTGTGAGCCTTTACAGCTTCCACACGCTCCTCCTATTGCCTAAAGGCAGTGTTTTAGTGCTGGAGAAAGGAGAGCATAGAAGTATGTATCATAGTTGTACAGTTGGCTTTCCAGAAAAGGGCACCTCACTGACACTGATAGAGGTGGGAATATCCTGTCTGCTAAGAATTAAGAATAATCCCTTGTCAGCTTGAAATTTTTAAGAACCAATGTGTGGGCAATATTATAAGAAAAGTAAAAAAAATGTAAGTATGTAATCTTGGGTCTTGATTGCTCAGTTCAGGATAAGGCTTAAAAATCTTGTTAAAAAACAGTGCCTTTCCCACAACAGTAAGCGATAGGAAAGCAAAAAGACAGATCGTTTCACAGGCATCCTTTACGTTCTTTAGCGTGTCTATTGTGGTAAGGAGAGGAGGGAGGTGTTGGTGACGAGGAATATACATGTATATATGAAATGGAGTTATGCTTACCTCATAGAGATGTTTGGATACAGAATGTTAGTTTGGTGACTGACTTTTTGGATTCTGCAATCTCTGCCTAGAACTGTAATCTAATGTTTCACTATCTGAGAAAAGAGTTAAAATTTGGGTGAGCCATTGAACACCTCCTGCAGTCCAAAAACGCAAAGATAAATGAGAAATATTCTTAACTTCAAGGAACATATTTAGGCTAAATTTTAAAGTGGACAAGAAGAAAAGGAATGTTCACATGAGCCACTGTGGACTAAGTGCTGTATGTACCCAGTGTCTTTTAACCGTCACCCTAACACTGCCACAGCCTTGTCATTACAATTTGAGAAATGAAAAAATTAGGGTTTAGAGAGATTTAGATAATTTCCCTTTAGTTGCCGTTGTGTTGCCAGGCTGGGATAAACTGAAGTCTTGTGGGTTCAGCTGCATTTTTACTTTGTTTCCCTGCTCCTGGTGCTATCCAGTGTACTTGTGCCCTCTCTCTCTCTAGTTCCCTTATTAATCTCTCTTCGCCTCTGGCTCTTGGCTCTGTGTTAGGAGAGATGAGTCGTGCGGCAGGGAGGAAATCATGAGGAGTAGCTTGAGACCTACTCCAGCTGTTGTGGCGGCAATGCCCCGCCTGCCCTCTTGCCAGTGGGCAGACCTCAGGAGAAGATTGATTTTGCCAGCTCCCAGAGTTCACTTCTGATGCCTCCTGCCCTGGCAGCCCTCTACCTCGACGGACAGCATCTTTGTCATTTCCCCTGTAAGGTTCTGCTAGTCCCCTTTCTTCTCTGTCTCTTTGTGTTCTGGCACTTTACCGCTTTTCATAAAACTTTTCAGAAGAATCTATTTTCTGGTTCTCGGAGAACGAATTTATTTTGTGCTGCTTATTTTTGGATTTTTTTTTTTTCTTCTAGTTGAGCAGCGAGTTTTACCTTAGATTGTATTTGCTGTCCATTAACTGTCATTTTAAAATGAATAAGGACAGAATCTTTGGTATGTAATCAAAAGTGTACAGTTTAAGGTGATGCTAAAAGATATTATTAGGTTATTTGTTATTAGTGATAATAAATTTATAAAACAATACAAGGTGAATGGTTCTTGTTTTATAAACTCTAAGAACTCTGTGGTACTGTTTGAGAATATTTTCTCAGCAGTCGTTTGATAGTATACTTTAAAACAATTACAAGTGATTTTAGAATATCAAAAAGATTGTATGAATGAAAAAAGCCAGGTGTTAATGTATAATAAATAAGCAATCCACCAAAATCATTTACAGAAAATCAGAATCACTGTCATTTATGCAGTTAAGACACACAGTAAATTCCTCCACACATAATTATATCACAAGTGTTGGCCCTCACTCTATTAGCTATGTCTCAAGATACATAGTCTGAAATTGGAGGAAAGGAGCCCACACAACGATTGTGGTTGTAGATTCTTTCTAAATAAATTACTGCATCACCAAATAAGGCCTGTTAGGTGCTGCTGGGAGGAAGAAACTAATCGTGGCTGTCATTGTTACTGAAGAAACATACCTTCCAAGTGACAACATAATGTGCCTGCTTGCTCCCAGAGGACTGGGGGCCCTTAACAACAAGGCTGTTACTTGACAACTAACTTGATTCACAAGTACCTAAGTGCTTTTTAAGTTGGCACTTAAGTACTCTCATGATGAAGTCTTAGCAAGTTATTGTCAACACCTAATCCAGGTATACAGATAAGCCATTCCAGTCTGTAGGTCTGTGGCAGGTTATGGTCTGATACTTTGGTTTGATGCCTTTTCTTTACATCTCCTCTTATTCATTAGTCTCATTTTTATCTTCAGACCCTTGTAAAGAGCAAGAGTGGAAATGTAGGAAAGAGCGTATGAAGTATGTGATTTAAGTGTACACACAGAAAATGTGACCATGTCTTTTTAAAAACTGACATAGACAAGGGAGGTAACAGCAGAATTACATCTTCACCCGCATCGGGCACCATTTGTATCGCCATCTTTGTAACTCTGTGAGAGTAGCTATCACTTCAGGCCTGCGCGCTTTAAGAACTTGAGCTCATTTGATCCCCACAGCATCCTTCCAGTGTGGTTGCTCATATCCCAGTGGGACTTGCTCGGGGCATATAGCTCAGAAATGGCCGCAGAACTCTGGACCCCAAATGGAAACTGTCTCTGAGACACACGGTGCACCGCACCCCAGAATCTGCCTGTAAGCAGTTGTTCAAAACTTCATGGGTAAATGAGTGAGGGCAGAAGAGAAGGAGAGGAAAAATAGAGTAGGAAGTCCTAGCTCCCAGGTCCGTATAATGTAATGCATATGATTACCTTAACTAAAGCCTAAAGAACCATCAGCAGTTTAGACCCTTGACCTGCTGAAGACAGGATAACGTTAGGATGCTTGTATTTGAGATCAGAAAGCAGAGTGTGGCGTGTGTTGAACACGCAGTGGGCCCACGTATCTCCAGGTCACTTAGACCGTGCACTTCAGAGGGATTGTTCTCCCCTCCCAGAGCACTCGCCTCCTGCTCCCTCCTGGTTGTACCAGGTTAATCATGGGCCTTCCAACACTGCCGTGTAATCTGCGGTCTCTCCTCCTGATTTAGCCCTTCAAATTCAGAATCACAGAATTTCAGTGGCCTCCCTCGGTTGTAAATGCACACTGTCCCATTTAACTGTCTTTAAGACTTACCTCGTGTGTGTGTGTAGGTTCCGCTGCAGTATTTCAGTTACACATTCAGGAACATAGTTAATGTCATAAGTATTTAGAACAATTCCTTCATTTCCCCCCAATATTATCAAGTATAAGTGCTTCTGTGAAGCATTTAATGTCAGAGGGGCTTTTAACACAGGACACATTTCCATTAAAAATTGGATAATTGAAGGTCAGATGTTGAAGGAAATTTGACTGTTACATGTGTGTGACTTACAGAGGCATGGACAGCTGGTGGGCCAATTTAGTTGTGACACCTAATGCCAGAGATAAGCGATTCATTGTGATTTAAGGTGTGTTAATGTCGGAGCCAATCTGCATCTCCTCTCGCACTGTGGCCCAAGTGAGGGCTGTGACTTGAGTGTTCTTAGGCTGGGTCATTTGCAGAGCTTCGTGCAGGGTTGAGCTGATGATTTTGGCTACCTTGGAGATTTGGGGAAAGTATCATTTTCAAGTGCTAAGAATGACTCAGGTAATATTTAAAAGATAGCATTCAAAAATATATTCAGGTTCCCAGTAAATAAATTCCATGCTTATAGTTGGGTGAATGATGAGTCTCCTTTATCCTGTTTGTTTCTGTGACACTAAAACAAAATTTATTTTCTGTCTCAGACAAGATATCAGAATTATTTGTAGATTTTCAAAGGGGTGTGCGGTGACAGGCATTTAAGGGTACATCTGTATTTCTAAAACTCTAAAGCAGTGTTATTTGCCAAGCTATTTTCTGATACTAAGCTGTGTCTCAGCAACACCTAATAATTTTATTTACCTGGATTTAATCATTTCTTAAAAGTAGAATAAGAAATAAGAAATTCACCTGTGGGCCATGTGTAGTGGCACATGCCTGTAATCCCAGCACTCAAGAGACTGAGGCAGGAGGATCACTGTAAGTTCAAGACCAGCCTGAGTATATAGCAAGAGCCTATCTCAAACACGATAAAGAAAAGACAAGAAAAGAAAAATTCACTGTGCATGAATTCTTTCTAATTCTCTGGATTTAGAATGGAGTGTAATCGAGCCCTGAAAATCAGCTCTCCCCTCTGCCGCGGCCACTTGGCTTTCTTGAATCTCTTTCTGACTTGGAGAATCCTGGTCCCCCTGGGGCCAGTGTTGAGGACGTGGTATTGGACATCGATCAGTGTGTATTTAGTAAGCCGCTTTACCAACAGCTCACCCAAGGAATTGCATGCTGTGCTCCTTTACATGGGGAGAGATCTGTGAGCTGTCCCTTGGAGTCTTTAGTCCTAGTTTCATACAAGCACTATATTCTTTCTCGTGAATGTTGTTGTAATTCAAATCAAGCTGCTCTTCTACTGGGCTGCCAGAAAAGTCTGTACCAGGCACATAACTGGGTGGGAATTCCTTGAAGTAAGAAAAAAATGTTTCCAGCCCTACCCATAATGCTTCCTCACCGAACAGTATCTGAAATGATTAAGTTGCTGCTTCTGTGGGAGGGAGTCAAGCATAGTTTGGCTGACCCCCAGAGGCAGTGAAGTCAAAGATGCCACAGGGTCAACTTGTTATTAACATTCTGGTACATAACAGGGATCAAAACTCAAGTTTATGGGTGGTAGTGCTCCAGCACCATACACTATGCTATTATTAGTAAGCCAAGAATAATAAAATATTCGTAATATCCTAAAGACTGTTAGGCATGCTGTTTCATCCTTTAACTCTAAATGTTCTGGAAACTAGTTCCATAAATGGAAATTAAAATATAACAGTCTGTTTTCTGGATGTCCATATGAGGTTATATGTGGGTAACAAGTGCATAGCAGATGACCACATGTGAAGCTTATGTCTTTAAGCTAAGCATCAGAAATTTTTCAGTGGTGAGTTTTGTAATATTTTTATTATTCTCTAATCATTTCAAATATCTTCTGATTTTAAAATAAGATTAGGCTATAAATAAGATGGATGTAACAGACTTTCCCATCTGACCTTGAAGTGTCACTTTCAAGATAGTATGGTTTTTAAGCTATACAGAAATATACTGTGTCCATTCCATGTAAGTACCTTTCTTTAGTTGTCCAACCCATCATTCACGTTAGTAGCTAAACAGGTGTGAAGACAAGCATTTTGGAAGTGGTTTAAAGGGGAAGAAGTGCTTGTTCTTGCTTCTAGCCAGGAGTTCTGCTACTGCTGTTGCTGGTTCTTCAGGGCTGCTGTGTCTCTGCCTGTATCACTTTTTGCTTGATTTTTGGTGAAACTTCAGGATGATCATAGTTTCACAAATAAAAATTAAGGTTGGAGTTAAACTCTTAATATACATGACAATCAAACTACTTAATGCATTAACTGTTCTGAATGGCTCAGAACTGATTCTGAAATACATGCAGAAAGTCCTCTGCCCCTGAATGTGCAGAGTAGCCTGCAAGGGGTCAGTTACTCTTTAGTTCCCCTGCTGTCCATCTCTCATACCTAAAGTGGCATTATTGCTGGGAGTCTCGTGATTTTTCTACCAAGATAATAATTGCATCTACTAGATCAGACTGAGGCCTGCTAATTTTCATCTAATCAACAGAGGCAGGAAAACAGTCTGGAATGCTAAGTATGTGAATGAAAAATATTTAGTCATTCTTGAAATGATAGGAATGTTTTTCCAACAAGCTTAAATAAACACAATCTCTTTTGAGACTATGTTAAACTTTTTTGGATAAGAGACAACTCTTAGGCAACCAAACAGAAGTTAATGAAGGTTATTAAGAGATATGCCCTTCAGAAAAGGCTTGTAGGCTTTGAAAAGAAAGATTCCATCTTCTGCAGGGCAGCCATTGATAGGTAGCTAAACAGGTTTCCTTTTTGCCTTTGTCAACCCAGTAGGATTTAGCGTTTTAATCAGTAATCACAGTTTCCAGCTCTACTTTGCCTAACTTTGGCTGTATTCAGCCGTCTTTCTTTTAAATTCTCATCGGTCATCTCCTTTCGCTGGTTGTCGCAGCTCTGAAGGAATGGGTGGATGTGGACCTGCTTGTGTTTAAAGTACCCGATGACACTTTTCCTGTGAAGCATGTTTGTTTATTCCCACCAGTACTACAAGGTCTGACTGCAAAGTGAAATTATCTTTAAACATATCAAGATCTACATACTCAAGTGAAGTGTTTCTTCTTTCAAAATAGTTACATGGAAAAACCATACATGTATTCCACAAATGCAGTCATTCCTAATGCTTCGGTACTTCTCTTTTGAAACTAACCTTAGAGCTCACAGTAATCCTTCAGAATCTCTTTAGCTTGGTCAACCCCTAACTTGGAAAGTTTATTAACCTGTAGGAAATAACCAAAGTCATTTGTGTCTAAGTCTGATGAAAAAGGTGAGTAATCAAGCTGGACAAAAGTGTTCAGAAAAAGCAAAAAGTGACAGAAAAATAAAAGCACTTTGTCTTCTGTGACATAGTAATTTGCTCTGAAAATAACTCTGAAGGCAGGTTTCAAATAGAAATGTAACTTGACCACCATTTTGTCACAAGTTTATAGTCTCCAGAAGTGAATACTTGTATCAGTAGCACCTATCTGTTAGTGTAACTCCTGGTATACTTATTTAAAAAAAAAAAAGAATTCACCTATTGCATAGTACTTTTATAACCTCTGGACCCTAAAGGCATTCATTGAGATGGTCAAGCTGCAACATTTTTGTGAAATTGCAGGTGTTCCATTCAGGCAGATACATTTTCAAATAAATTATTTTATTTATTTTTTTTTTTTATTTAAGAGAAAAATAAAAGACGCATATAAGAAAGACAAAAAGCAAAAGAGACAAACAAATGACTAGAGTAAATGCACAACAGTAACTTTATAGGTTTACAAAACAGGATGATAGAAACTCGACAGTGGTTGCAATATTGCGTATCGTTATCTTCAAAATGGTTGTTTACAGATATAGACATGTAAAATTGATCTAATCATATGAGTATTAACCGTTCTTTCTCAATAACTAATACATTCAGCAGTATATTCGTTTTAGTTATCTTACATATACATATATACAGATTTATATCTTTTCCTTTTCCCTTCCCTCTTTCCCCCTTTCAAATAAATTAGAGTAAAATAATTTACTCATGCAAGTAACTCTTAAAATAGGTGATGATTCAATAAAATTTATTTTTGATATTTTAATTCTGTAATTCAGCTTCTGACTGTACCATTTCAGACTCTTTTTCATGGCACAGTCTTATAAGTATCATCTAAGAAAAAAATGATTTCACCTTGTTTAGTACATGAGAGTTATTAGCATTGGAGTTGTGATCAGTCCCATAAGGTTGTTGTTGAAACCCTATTGAAACTATTTTCAGTATCGTATCTATCTGCTTACTGCAGATAAAATGTCATGCAAGTAACTCTTAAAATAGGTGATGATTCAATAAAAGTAAGGTGTCTGCCACCGTCTTACTGTAAAATAAGGATAGATTGAAGGAAAAGAAATGTGTCTTAGAGGACATCCCTTGCCCGCGTGAGCTGACCCCACCACTGGAGAATGCTGAGTGGAGGGGAACAGCATCGTTGCCGTATCCCAGCCTCTCAGTCTGAGTCTCGCATGGTCACTCCCTCAGCCACGTGCAGATGGGCAAGTCTGCCATGGGGGACTCAGTAACGCAGACCCTTGTCCAAGCAGCAGACCATCAATCTGATCTAAATTTGATAGGGGATAATAATACTGAACATTTAGCATGTTTTTGAAATTTGGCAGAAGACGGGGCATAGTACCTTCTATTTTAGACTTGAGTTTGAGTTATTAGTAGTTCAACCAGGTTTTTATTTACGGTTTACATCTGTTTACACATCAAGTGGATTTTACTTTCTGAGAGATTCGCTGGATTTATCAGGCTTCTTTGAAATAGCCCAGTTAAAGTGCCCAGACCATTTGAGTCCACAGACTCTAGTGCCAGCTGCCCATCGGGAATCAAAGCAGCATCAAGGCTTCAGCTGTGTTTTGCACTAGAGGGAAGCACAACTGAGACTCTCCAAGAAAATCGTGAGGCCCACTATCACTCAGTTATTGTAAACCCTTAAGAGTCGTGGAGCATTCTAGGTCTGTTTTTCACACTGGCTGCTGGAGCAGACTTAGGGGGTCCCTGATAGCATGTGTTCTGTGTGCTGATCTCAACCTTGGTGTAGCATATTCTTTTCTGCTTTAAAATGTACCTGGGTACTGTTTTAAGAGTGTTTTTTCATAACTGGAGTCTGCCTTCACTGTACTGTAGAATCAGATGAGGTCTGTTTATGTGGTAGTTTGTGTGTTTGGTGCCCGCTCCGGGGCTGGGCCTGGGCTGAGCCTGAGCCTTAGTGGCAGTGGAGCCACGTTTAGTGGGGCCATCAGGGGAGAGGCTAGAAACCATGTTCCTTTTCACTGCAGTTGAACAGCTATTGCTTTTCGTATCAGCTAACTTATAAAACAATTCAGGGAGTCTATGTTCACTAGTAGAGCTGAAATATGTTCTGGAGATTAGCTCTCAGTTTGGGGTGCCCTCAGGCTTGGGTATTGAGAGGGATCAGCAATCTCTGATCTTTTCAGAACCATAACTTTGTCATCCTTCCTGGAAACCAAGTTTTAAAAAGATTCCACAGAGATCAATTTAGTTGGAAGTCAGAGTCTAATTAAACTGCCCAAGTTGTGGGACAGAGAATGGGAACATTATTCTTTGAGTAGAGGGCCCCCAATGTTATTATTATGAAAGTTTAAATTGAACTTTTCTATTATTGTGGACATTCATTTGAAATCACTGGCCTACTAGAACTAAGATTTGCTGATAAAAGATAGTTTTTAAGTAAGGGTTCTCTGTATCTTCTTTCAACTTGGGAATGGCAGAACTACTGGCAGAGATACTAAAATAGTATAAATGATACTGTAAGTTTGCCCTTGTCCCTAAAGATCTAGCAAGGCCTCCCGTGTGAGAGAGGAAGAACAGGTCAGCCTGGCACACAGAGTCATTGTTCCAACTCACATTGGGTGAGTTGATGACTAAGAGGTTTCTGTTCTCTTGGAGACACTATAGACATAGTCAAAATGTGAAACAATGATCTCAGACTGCCACTCAGCAAAGGTGAAAGGCGCCAGTGGCTGGTCACTAATATGCTCCAAAGCTTACCAGACCATATGAAACAACATCGCAGACCGACCCACATCCCAGATGCCTTTCATGTTTTCAGTAGAGATAGAAAATGATGCTTAAGTTACAATGGACAGTGTCATGCCACTTCAAAGCTGCACATTTGAGGTCTGTAAAAGGACTTACTATAATTCATTAATTAGCCCTTATCTGAGACAGGTTCTAGTTCCGAGCAGGCAGTATTTTCATTACAATAATCACTATAGCAACAATGTAACCTTTAGGCTTGGTCTTCACTTTACAACCTTCTTTGAGCCTTATAAGAATGTTATGAGGTAGTAATCTTGATTTCCATTTTTATAAAAGCCCAAAGAAGTTGATTATCACATGCCAGGTTTTGAGGAGTCAAGACTCAAGCTACCTGTTGTGACTCCGAATCTATGGCCTTGACATTGTTTTTATTCAGAAGAGAGGAGATGAATAACTAAGACGGGGAACATGGAAGTTTTTGATCACTGTGGCTCAGGTTCAAAAACCATTCTTGCTCCCGGCTCCATTTTCATTGTTGAGACCCAGTTACTGTTGTTTTGACCTCTGTGGCCTAGCATTTGATCCCCAGTGCTTTTCTTGAACCTCTGCCTAGAATTTCGACCTTGCTGTTTGACCTGTGGGAAAGCTGTTTTCTGCTTCCATTTGTCTGTGGCTGCTTCCTTCCCCCACCTAGGACAATGTGCTCTGCCCGAGAGCCCAAGCCTGCTCTCCCCACCTCTCTCCGTCCTCCCTGGCTTGGCTTCTGCCAGGCATTGTTCACATCCAGCTAGACTCCAGGCCACAGGCCCTGACCATTGTCACTCAAGTCCTGACTGACAGAGTAAAATCAAAGGGTTACTCAACTCTGCCATTATGCCAGGTGCATACTGTCACCAGCACTTACCCATTCTGGTGTGAACACCCCTCTTTTATTCTTCTGATTCCTGCCAGTCTTTATTTAATTGTGCAGTGAATTTGCTGAGCAGTTGGTAAAAGGGCCCATACTTCATCCAGTACAAGATGAGTTCCTGAGTTGGATGAGTGCCCACCTATTTTCAGGGCTATTTTAATAACATTTTTTTTTCCCCATTTGGGAGCATCAAAGAAAGGGTTAGTCCCAGAAGTGAATTCTCCAGATAATTCAAATTTGGGGTGCCAGACATGAAAGAATTTTGGTAGGAGGCCTTTTACAATGCTCTATATACTTCCTTGCATTCTTAAGCTGGAGATCATATTTTAGCTCATTGCAGGAACCAGTGTTATTGCTGAATTTTTCATTTTGAATACTTGGATTTAGGGGATTTTTTTGCATTTTCACTGTAGCAAACTTACAAAGCTCACAACAGATCTGGCTTCTGCCTCCATGGAGCTCATTGATGGCATACCCTACTGTGTACAGGGGACCACTGCAGTGACGAGAGCCCTAAGGGACTTACTGTCCAATCCTCCAGAAGTAAAGAAATTAGATACTCAAGTAAAAAAGAATATAAGAAAAAATATAAGACAAATATAAAATGTCTAAATTATTCTTGGAATCTAGTCATCATTTTATGGGTTGTCTCAAGCTGACTTCCTGGAAAAAGATAATCTCACTTTATATAAGAATTTTTTGAATTTATCTTTTGTGGTCATTTAATATTCTTATAATCATACTACTGTCTTTTCTTATTAAATGTGAGATTGGTAAAGGAAGAAAAATGCATCTGACAGCCAAGATTCCTAAGAAAAGCATTCAAAGTTAATAAATAGGTCTAAAATAAATACATGATTATTTCTCTGTCTGACCACAAAATAATACAAATCTTGGGAACATTTTCACACCATTCATTTTAAAATAAAACGAAGATAAGTACTGAAGAAATTACAAGACTGTAGGTGTTGTTATGAGAAATATATACAAAGAAAAAAGGATAACTAAATGTGTAGTGGTTGAAAGAATTTGAAAATTCCAACTACAGATTTTTTTTCCATGACTTAATGAGACTTTCTTAAGTACACATTTATACCCCGTGGAAACTCGTGCTTCCAGATTAGGGAATTTTTGTGTCCTCCACTTTTTTCATTAATAGAGGTTTCTCTATGGCATCTTTTTTGAAAACCTGGTCTTCACTATGCTTCCCTTCCCAGGCCCAATTATGTGGACAACTTGGTGACTTACTTGAATGGTGTTCTGTCTAGTTATGGGTCACATTTGTAAAGCAACTGTAGTAACAGAATGACATATGAAGATACAGTGAAACAGATAAGCTATCTCCTTCTTTCTGACTTGGCCAGCCTTATCTCCAGTTTTATGGCCTTGAATAGGCTACCATTTACTGGCGGGGGTGTAGGAAGCCTGATATATTTAGCCATTGAACTGCCTTATAAAGTGAATAAAGCTTTGGAATTTTCCCACTCATTGGATATTCACATGCCTTAACCAAGTCCAGCCAAAAGAAAAACACAACTTAGCAAACAGAGTGCCCAAATTAAGTCTGACAAGAGAACATAATAGTTCATTTTTGTCTCTCGCAATCAAATGAGTAGACTTGGGAATTTATAGTGAAAAGCTGGGTAAAACATGCAGAGCATTATTGAAGCCCAAGAGGAGAAGCAATAAATGAGAGACAGATATGAATTAACTTCATTTGTTTTACTGCTCCTACTTGAAATGTATCTCACTTTTAAAAGACACCTAAGAATATATTGGTCCTTAGAAAGTACTTTTTCTGGAAATTTGCCTATAGTGAGGTTTTTCCAGGATGACTTACTTTGTGGGGATGTGTCCTAGGGATGTGTAGGAGTCAAGGTTGCCCACGCCAGGCTGACCAGCCCCACCGCTCACCCAGAGCACAGCCCTGGAGGTAGCTCTTCCGCATGCACTGGAAACCTGGAGCCAGCAAGTGACCTCCACAGTGGCATTGCTACAGCTGCCCCACGAGGGCCGCCTCTGTGTCTTCACAGTTGTGCTCTCCAGAATCACACACCCGTGCACAGGAGCTGCCAACTGGCTGTGGCTTCCCAGAGTTCCTAATCAGAACAAGTGCTTCACTCCTTCCTCTGTGGCAATAATTAGTATTATTTATGGGAGAGAACCGACTGCTACTAATCAAGGTATGAGAAGAACCTTGTATGAATTCATTCAAAACCGGAGGTTAAGTAGTAGAGTCAGAGATTTGACACTAAGTTGAAAGCATCTGTTAAATATGTTTATTTAAGCTGCATATACATGAAACATAAATACCAGTGATTTTATCAGTTGTTTTAGAGGGAAATTAAGATAGTTATTTTGTATTTTAATATAGCTGGGTCAAAATATATTTTTTTTTATTCTATTCTTCCAAAGTCATTGAGTTATACGAGGGTGATAATAAGACTGTTATGAAACTTTAAATTAGCATCTTAAAAGGTTGAATTTTAATTCTACCTTCTTACTTCCCTTGCTGCTTTTGGGAGAATTTTCCATAAAACAGAAAAAAGCAAGAAAACAAAGAGCTGAGATTTGCTTGACACATTTGTAACACCTGCATAATCAGATACATATTATTTTATGATCGATTGTTGTGGCCTGGAAGTTAGAAGCATAATTTTCATTTTAACTTCGTAGTCTTGATCAAATTTGTTATGATCGCAGTACCTTCATTTCCCAATTGAGAGAAAATTGCTTCAGGAAATGTTTAAACATTAATCTAAAATACCGACATTGTTTTTTAGATACTTAGTGTGTGAGGCGCTCTAATTCTTGAAAAATATCAACATTTTCTTAAAAATACTTTTATTGTTAAGGAGTTTGTTGGGCTCCCAATGATATGGGGGGAATAAAACCTAAATTTTAAATACATGTAAAAAGATCAGTATGTTAAGTGTATTTTATCGTGTATTACCAGAGGTTTCTTTCCTTCCACACTTTTCTGCTGTAGGATTTGGGATGAAAATTGGTGGCTAAACATCCATATTCCTAAAACGATCCCGACAATTGTTGTAAAAATAGCTCTTTTTGGCAGTGTATGTTGCTTGAAGACTCTAAAATTCATTCAAGGAAACAACAGGTTGAAGACCGTAGTGATTCCCATTCAGATGCAGAGTAGGAAACAGCAAACTGGATGTAGATATAACAAACACCCATTTTTGTTCTTTATTGCTTCTAGGCTCAGAAACTATTTCTAGAATTCTTCTCCACAAAGAAGCTGTTCCAGGGTTCCCTTTAGAAATAGTTGTAGCCAAAGACAATGAGTTCCTGCTGTTTCAAGCCTTCTTCCTTTGGAGGACATTAAGGTATTTCTTCAATTCCTCAGCTGGTTCAATACAAGATGAGATGGAATTTCAGGGTGATCCTGTAAGCACTACTTGATTGCATTTTCCCTCGGCCAAGCCCCACCTTGTGCAAGCATTTCCTCATTCTCCCAAACAAGGACATCCTAAACCACTTTTTTCCTTTGAAAAAGGGGTTGCTAATATGTCTCCCTAAGCAACCAGTTTAAAGGGGGCCGATTTTCTTGCTCCAAGCAGCCGGCCTCATGTAAGTGATGTCTCTTGAAGTTTTAGCAGGACCTCTGTTCACCCAGACTCTGTTCACCTAACTCGCCAAGGACAGAGAATTGCCGTCATCCTTCTGGAAAGGCATGCACTTCCTGGCACATGATTCTAATGCCATACACCCATGTAATACAGGAGCACAGAAGTGTAGCATTTAATTGAGAATCTTCTGGTCTGTGGACATTAGATATTTTCCGTAAGCACCATTCCATAGACTGGAGAAAAGTGTGAATTAACAGCCATTCCTGATAAACAAATTCCAGGATGCTGTAATTTAGAGACAAGCAGAATGAATGTTTTACATATTTCCCTAATGTGTCCTCAATGCACATACTATGAAACTGATTTTAGATTCTTTAAAATCACCTCTTTTCCCACTGAGAATATCCTTGGATTAAAATCTATGTTTAAAAAATTCAACTATCTTTGTTCATTATTGTTTCAGGGCTGTAAATGCATTGTTGATGTAAAATACTTCTATTTAGGATGATGTCAAATGTGATTCACTTTGGAGTCGTTACTCAAAAGAAGGAATTGAACTTCAGTTTTCTCAGAGCACTTCTTCCTCAAAGAACTGCCCTTGATATGAGTAATATGACTAGTTCTGAGATGTTAATACACTGGGCTGAAGTCAAATTCTCAGATCTGTTGAATGAGACCAGATCTTCTTGTAGATCATTTATTCCTGCATTTTCCTGTTGTAATGTTGATCTCACACAGATTGAACTATTGTAGATATAGATGCACATTATGGAAAACTGAGCATTAAAATGTTGGGAAAATGATGAAAGGCAATAGAATGTAGGATGTGATTTCAGATAAAATATTAGGTGACACTGAAGTGCCTGCAGATGCATCCATTATGAATCAGGTTATTCTAGGGACAGAAGCACAGCAGTAGGGACCCATGTGTCACCACTCCCATGGGCTTTTAAAATTTACTCTAGTTTCTATTATAACAGGAAAAGGATATTTATTAAATACATAAAATGAAGGGCCAAGTGTTAAAATGCCTTTCAAAAAATTAGACTTCTGTCTGTAGTTACTGATATTGTTGGATCAGTCTAATGTATCAAGGAGAAATTCAATAGTTCCAGAGCAGATTGACAGAGTTTTCATAAATAAATGACGTGTTCAGTTTTTCTGTGTTTTAATATTACGTATCGAAGGTGTCAGAATTTGCAGTGGGTTCACACATCAGTTTCCTCTGTTAATGTTGGTCATAAATGAATGGGAAAATGTTATTTTAAAATAATTTCACACCTCTTGCATGCAACCACATTGTCTGAAGCCCAAAAGACTTCCATCCAGTAGTAAGACTCACTTTACCTGAAGACTTAGCTGTGCACGTCTCAGGATCAGCTCGTGTTTGAACAAGAGCTGTTACATGGAACACTGCAGAGAAGCATTTCCCATTCTGGAGATACAGGTGTTAGATGCACATCTCTGCTCATCATTTGGATCAAATATGGGACTGTTCAAATCAGTATTATGGTCAGATTTTTTCTTGCATTTTTTTAGCCAAAGATCATAATCCTGATCCTATTCGTTAATCATAATGTATCCTCAAGATAGCACATACATCACTGTTGAGGAAAACTATCACTTAGAGGTGGAAGATCACCTTTGTAAAGCTGGACAATGTGTTCTCTTAACAAATCCCCACAGCTTAGTGAAAGCAAAATTCCGTACCACCCCACAGTTACTATGCATTTTTGGTGTCAGTTTAAGCTTTCTCAGGATATATTTCTGCATACTAGCTTTTCTAAAGGCAGAAGTTTCCCATAAACTTTACATATTAAATGTCAGTAAAGAACACAAAGTTCTGGTCTGTGTAAATTAGCTTCAGACTTGTTTTAAACTGCTAAACTGTCCACTAAAGCAGCACGTGTAGGGTCCGTGAATCCTTGATCTAGTAACTTTGTAGAACATAGAACTCCTCTTCACTGGGACAACCTGTGGTTGGTCTACTTAAGAGCTGATACAAGTTTTCCTATTTTAACACCTGTGGTTAGAACAGTTTTGAAATCCCAGGCGTGGTGGTATACGCCTGTAATCCCAGCACTCGGAAGGCTAAGTCAGGAAGATCACCCCAAATTCAAGACCAGCATGGGCTACATAGTGAGTTCAAGGCCAGCTGAGCTACATGGCAAGACCCTGTCTCAAAACAAAGAAAAGAGAATAATTTTGAGATAGCAGTGGTAGTCTTGTGACTGAGGATTGGAGCATAAGTATTATTTTTGGTGGCTAACAAGCATGGTAATAAAAAAAAATGAATAGGTTGAAAATTGAAAATGTTTATGGTAAATTTTAAGAAAATATAGCAAAGAGCCAAGCTTTTATTATGTCTTAAACTTTACTTTTTATGTTTACAGTTATCTGTCAGAAAGAATACTTTAGTTATTGAAAAATCAGAAATTTTGTAGTAGTGACAAGTTTATGTTAAAATTTCAGGAATATGTTCTGTAAAACATAGGTTGCGATAGAAGTAGAGAAAGCATAGTCCACACATCATGTGTATTTTTATTGGGAGAATGCTGTCAGAGCATCTCTTTAATAAGTCATTGTCTCCTACCTGTGAAGTGTTAAATCACTGTCCCCGTTTAGTAGGTGGATTAAAATATAGAACTTTTGATCTTAGCAGCGGCAGCTAAATTTTGGTCTCTAATTTTGGTCTGTCTTCCATGGTAACAGGAGATGAAATTTGAGAAGACAGTGTAGACTAATGGATAGAGTATTGGACAGAAGGTCAGGAACCTCTGTTCTGTTCTATTCCCAGCCTGCTACTAGGCTGCTATGTAAACTTAGATAAGCCAGTTACCCTCTGCGCATCTCATATTTTCCATGTGTGAAAACATAGGTAGAAACATTCTGTACTTGGCATCTCCACAAAGATATTGCGAGAAACAGCTTACTTTGAAGAAGTTCATGGTATCTTTTGGTCAGAAAGATGATACACAACTACGTCACTATTTCTGTTTCCTTTGAAACAAACACTCTTACAGCCAGGCACTATAAAAACTGTCCTGTATCTATGCACCACAGAACAGGTACTGTTAAACATGCTGCACAGAAACTATGTAGGATTTAGAGGCAGACTGCTTGAATTTGAATCTTAGGTCCACCACTTGCTATTGCAGTGACTATGGACATGGTAGTGTTTCCTTATTGTGGGGATGACAGTAGCAGCCACCTACTGGAGTATGCAGACGTTTAAAGCATTTATGAACAGAGTAGAAGACATTGTATAAACACTATTGCTTTTTGCCCGTGTGTGTAGTGACTCTTGTTCCCCAGAGCAGCTCGTCATTCTCAGTGTGGAAGAAAGGTACAGCATCCCCTTCAGTCTTGGTTTCTTCTGTGCCCATCTTCCCAGCATGCTTGCTTGTTCTTTCTCCTGGATGTTTGCACTCACTTTGCCACTCCCACAAACCCCTGCGCCCCGAGGGTAAGCTGTTAGTCACTGCTACCCATCCTGTCATCTGTTATAAGTGAGGGAGTGTCACATAAAAGATAAAAGAAATCCAGGTGTTTTAAACTATCCTCAAAAACATCTCTGATTTATTAATTTGAAAAAAAATGTTGATAGATTTCAGAAGTATTGCAGAATGTAGAGTGAAATCATTGACATTTAGCAGCTGTGTCTTGATAATTATAAAAGATAATTCCCAAAACCTCAGGAAGAAAAGAGAAGAACACTTAACAGTTTAAATGGAGTTTATTTTAACTTGCCTTGTCTGCATTCTATAGCGATGGCCATCAGAGGGATTGTCTGAGGCAAACACAGTGTGCACCAGTTGCGCACACGTAAAGAAGCAGTGTCCAGAGTGCAGCTCAGTGGTGGAGCGCTGGCCTCCCATACGCGAGGCCCTGTATTCAACCCCCAGATCAAACACAAAAACGCAGTGGAGCATTCACATTTTCAGAAATCTGAATAAAAATATTTGTTTCAGGGGTAGTGACAAGCGTATTAAAGTTTAGAATTTGTTAGATATTATTCATTAGATTTTTATAACCTGCTGTAGTATGGAATTTCAGAGATGAAATAGCATCTAAGAAGTAATCATATGTTGCATTGATTTTTTTTTCTCCTCTTTTCATTATTAGAACCAACCTACATTACAATTGATCCACCTGCCTGTGGGGAGTTATCAAACTGCACTCTGACGGAGAAGGACTGCATTTATGGTTTCAAACTTGATCACAGTGGTTGTCGAATTTGTCAGTGCAAAAACAGTGAGTAGACGGAAGACTATTTTCCTGAGACCTAATATGATACTGTCAAAGTATTTTATATGACTGAATATTTTTTTCATGCTGTTCACACATTCACTTGACAATGTTAAAGAAGGGGAAATTGTTATACTTAAGACAGACAAACATACATTCATCTGGGGAAGAAAAGCTGCTCCTTCATGCTGATTTTCATCTTTGCTTTGTTGTATTCACCTAGTCCTTGCTGTCCAGGGGCCTTGGGGGTGCAGTCCCAACAGACTTTGGAGTGCATCCTTCCAGCCCCTCGGTCTGCTCTCTCGCCATCACCTTTGCTAGGGTTATCAGGTGACAAAGAAGTCCCTTTCCACATACAGCAGTCATAACCCTTAAAACAAGCTTATCATTGTTGACCACAGTTCTCCTTCCATGTGTATTCCAAGCTGGACGTGGTCTCCCAGCTGTGACCTCTAAAACTAGATGAAAATACTGCATTTCTCTCAAGGGGGAAAATTTGCTATACAGGTTTAACACTATGCTGAATTCCCCCAATACCCGTACCAGAAACAATTTCCTCAGTATCCTTCACCATCACTCAGGGGGCAGGGTTTCTGGAATTTACTTGGTCTTTTCCATTTTCTGACACAGTGTGTCATTGTCCTTACATAAAGTGTAGCTCAGAAATAAAATACTCTGTAATTTGGCCTGAACAGTGCAATGCAATTGTGTGGCCTAAGTTAGCATGAACTCTGAATTGCACACTGTGGGCTAACACTGAGTTTATAAGTGCCTTGGATCACCAGGTACTTTTTATATCCATCGTTATTTGGGTGGTTTTCATCTGTTCTGATTTGAACATTTGCATTTTTAATCATAAATTTAAGCTCAAATTAACAAGAAATTATGCTAATAACTTTAAACCATTTTCCAACTAGTCGGAATATTTTTTAATTTTGATGATGTGATCTTACTGTTTCTGCCTTCCATCATATAGTGAATAAGAAATCATTGAATTAAACAACTAGTCAGAGTATTTTTTAATTTTGATAATGGGATCTTACACTTTCTGCCTTCCATCATCTAGTGAATAAGAAATCTTTGAATTAAAATAAAGAGCCCCGTGGTACGACATTGAACGCATCTTCGCTCCTCAAGGGACTCCAGTTAGCAAACAACACATCATCTCCATCTCCACGAGAAAGCCCTAACACTCAGGGCCTGGTATCTTGCCATAGATTAAAATCCATTACATCTGCAGCTTTCCTTTGTTGGAAACCTGATTTTCTAAATAAGCCAAGCTGGTGGGTTAGGGCTTTTTTTTCCGGAACCTGTGTTGGCTCTTGGTGGTCAGTGCTTGCTTTCTAATTGTCAAGAATCATGGATAACTCATCTTTCTGCAGAATTTCAGTTTTGAAGAATTCTTAGTTGTTAATGTCAAACTTTGTTTTCAGTAGTTTTTAGAATTCTGTGTCCCCTGGGCTTGACATTTGGCCTATTTTCTAAAATCTCTTTATGTTCTCTGTGCTCTCTCCCAAACACAGATAGTGATCCTATAATAAGCAGATTCTCTGTGGGCCTCTGGGTAATAATCCTGAACTCAGAGGTTTGGACTTCATGTATAGATGTTCGCTTTCTAATTTATCAGTTATCTTGCGCTTAACATTCCTGTTAAACTTAATTGTTCATCACTATTTTGTAAGATTTTTTTGATGAGAAAGATGCAGAGTAAGAGTTGAGTAATGCTATATTCTCAGTTCCATGTCACCATCATGCTATCTGCATAGTGGAGTTAGTGCTAAAACAGTTTATAAATCATTTTTTGTGCTTATAATTGCTGCCATCTTTACATTTTCTTTGAACCTCCACCCACCTGGGGCTGGCCTGCCTTCCTGCACTCAATTTTTGTCTTTGGCATCTCCCTTTAGAATGCCAAGTTCACTAAAAGATTGCTTTGGCAGTCACATTTGTTTACATTAATGGCCAACCTTGTCAGTTTAACACTAAGATAATTGGTGATTGTGTCATGAAGTGTTTATATTTCAGTCCTTCTAATCCCTCTGCAGCTACACACTGCTTCTTAAACATAGGATCATACCTAAGTGTTTATTTCTGAACATTCAAAAGCCTAAAAATACAGATTTTATTATGCCTAGTCATGTCACTCATGTCCTTCATCTGAGTTGTGCTATTATAAAATTTTGGCCCCTAATCATGCTTGTTATATAAGATTCCTGTCATTTTATGAGGAACTTTACTGTTAAGTCCAAAAAGGCAGTATTCATTCAGTTATCACTGGAATGAGTCAAAAGATGTCACTCATTTTTGCCAGTTCAGACTATTAGGAAGACCTTCTCTACCTTGTCTATGAGTTAGTGTTTATTTCTGACTTTTTAAAATGAATATCTCTGCATACAACCTGAAGCATGCCTCCACGTTCATTCGTATTTAGGAATAAATATATACAGGAGAACATTGCTTCTGTGTTAATGATTTTTTACATATAAATCTTCATTAACCATTCATTATGTGCAACTTTTACCTATTTGTAGAAATATGTAGTCTTTATTCCTTTCCTCTTCTCCCCATCTTCTTTCACCAGCTGCTGTGTAGTAGGTAATATATTAAGCATTAAGGCCACAAAGGTTAATAAAAATGCAAGATCTACTCTAAGAAAAAGTCTCCAATAGCTAAAACACTCATAAAATAATTACCATGCTAAACCAAGTATTGTAACTTACAAAACTGAAGCTGCTGAGAGGAAACTTGGGTGCTTTATGAAAACTCAGGCTTTTGCTCACAGCAGAGTAAGGTAGTGACTGTCCTCCCCCAGGTCTGTCTGTTGTGCTCAGCACTCAGTGCTCCCTGGTTACTGGCTGAGTGAAGGAGCAGGGAACCCTCAGAATCCGGGATACCTTTGGACATCATTCTTGTCTACGCTCACACATGGAGATCTCACCATTCTGACCATACATCCGTGTCATCGCACTGAGGTGCTTGACCTGGATTAGCCTTGCCATCTCACTCTCCTCTGTCAGCTTGTGTTTCAAAATGTAAACACTAGTTGCAATTTTGTCTGCATCATGCAGAGGTCTAAGCATATGCACTTTGCCCTCGCCCTCCCTACTTCTGTTAGCCACCCTGATTATTGGACAATTTGAGGCCACACCTTTGAGAGGTGGGTCAGATTAAACCAAATCACTGAGTCCTAGGTTGTCAGACTGCTGTGATTGCTCTCGGCTCCCCTCTCAGTCCCCTCGGACTGCCCTATATCCAAGGGATGTCTCTGGGCCAGCATGTGTTCATCCACAGAGGACAGAGATGGTACCTAATGAATGGGTTGTTTTGAGGACCACGTAAATGAATGAATACAAAACCATCTTCATTGCCTGATGTGTAGTAATTGTTTACTCTGGAGACTCTCTTTCTGAGTCAGCGGATGCTAGCCAGTGTAGAAAACCCCCCGCTTCCTC
Source organism: Dasyprocta punctata (assembly GCA_004363535.1). NCBI lineage: Eukaryota > Metazoa > Chordata > Mammalia > Rodentia > Dasyproctidae > Dasyprocta > Dasyprocta punctata. The sequence goes on along the minus strand of RJWM01002617.1, from coordinate 56,899 downwards.
TTCTCCCTGCCCCCACACACGCCTCAGGTTCTCCCTGTACTCTCTCAATGCTGCCACCAACAACCCTCCTTTTACTTTTTAATTTCAATCCTTCAGTGTTCTCTTTCACCTTCAGAGTTTTAGGGAAAAACAAGTTCCTTATAGACAAGTAAGGCATAGTTCTTTGTCCCATTGCAACTACTTAGTATTTATCTTGTCCAAAATTCTCCCTTACATGATTTTTCTGCATCCCATCAAAACTTTACTGTCCAGTCCTAAACATTTCTACCTAAGTTTTCTCTCAGGGTCAGGCCTAGTTCTCACTGGCATCAGATTTTCTAAAGCAAGGCCAACACAAATAAATCTTTCTCCTTTCTTATCAATTTGTTGTTAGCTTGGTCACTCATTTTTTTCATTCATATAGCATTTGTTGAGTGCCTACAATAGACTAAGCATTATAGGGATACAAAGAAGGTAAAAATGTCTCAACCAGTATTAGTGTTAAGTTGGTAATACTGATGACAAGCTAATATGCCGTAATGATATTACAACATAATCTTAGGGACATTATGGACAACCACATTATAATTAATATAAAAACCCTGTGGAAATAGGTCCTTCAAAAGTATGTGGAAAGTATACAACAAAGAATTTTTTTTTTCCTTTGGACATACTGTGGTTTTGCTTTTAACCTGTGGCAATAGCATTCTTGTAAAGCTAAGCAAAGTAATGTGTCAAGAGTATATGGAGAATTTATGTTATGCCTGGCTCAGTTTCTAAAAGATATATTTAGCATAAAGCAAAATATGGTGGAAGATGTTTCAGAAAGCACAGCAACCACAAAAAGTTAAAATCATTTAAGCTATTAATATTCTTTTATTGATGCAAACTGTTAATAGTGTTACTTTTTAAGCAAAAGTGTTCATTACTGCCAGACACAGTATACTTCACCTTACAGTATGAACTCTGTGTATTAAGTGACATCATGTGAATTAAATGGCATCAATCTTCTGGCATCTTCTTGTCCACATCTTTAAGTGGATTTAGGTGGGTTATTGATAACTTCTCTTCCAGTTTAACATTCTTTGTTTCCAAAATTATTCATGGTACTAATCACAAGCTATTGCAAACATGTAAAATTAATGGTAGCAAGGAGGGAAAAGCCTGCATATCTTTCATGAAATGTGTGTCATCAGACAGGGAGGTGGGCTGCTTTCACTTCATTGTGCTTCTGAACTAAGACCAACAGCTAACAGTGTCAACACTGGGACCACCATTTTCAATGCTGCTTTTTTTAGAGTGCTTGTCTAAGGTTTATGAGAGCCAGCCTGGATTTGAGCCCATAATATAAGAACAAAACTACAATTGGTGTTCCTTCCCAAAATAAAGCAAAACGAACAAACAAAAGACAGTAAATGATGCTTCTTACAGTTGTGCTAAGTCTTGGCCCTAGGAGCATAAAAAAATCTTTTTTCTTCCAAAACAAATAAAAAGTTTACTATGTAGTACCTATTGATCAGCCATAATGTGTAGCCCTGTAGTTTGCCATTTTTTATCACTTTCTCTTCAATGGTAATTTCTCCCCATGGATTATAAAGCATTGCTGGATCACAGTAAAGTCGTAATGCTGAAAAAATAGGAACATAAGACTCATTTTTTTCCTGGATGTCTTTGAGTGATGTACTAAAGCTTTCCAAATAAACTTATAACCCCCCTCACTAAGAATAAGGTATTTCTATTTTTTTTTTAGAATAGAGATTTCTAATCTGCCTATTGTACTCTTTAAATTTTTACCTTGATGCTACATTACTTTAAAAAAAAAAAAAAAAACATGTAACTGATGCACATAAGCCTAGGACTACCTTCCAGTCTTTACTGTTTTCTGTTTCTGATCTAGAAGATAGTGTTTTGAGATGTTAAGCAAGTGCTAGTTTTTGAAAACTATTGAGTGCTGAGTCAATTTTTTCTCTGTTAATATGGCAGTCCTGGTGACAGTGGAGGAGCAAGTAGCAAGAACATTGATTGATCTATTCATTCAGCAAATAGTTACTGAACACCCGCTGCACGCTAAACACCAGGATACTCCCTGGACTGTCGACACGGAGAAATAGGGTCCTGCCCTTCAATGCCTTTTTTTGTTGGTGAGCAGAAATGAAATAACCCAGACCAGCGCCTACAAGTGAATGGTCCCAGATCAGGGAAGTGCTAGAGCATTTTGCTTGAGGTGGTATGGCTAGTCTGCTTTTTTTTTTTTTTTTTTTTTCTTTTGGGTACAGGGAATTGAACTCGGGGCCTCGTGCTTGCCAGGCAGGCACTATGCCACTGAGCTACATCCCCGGCTTGCTAGTATACTTTCTAATTAATAACCTATATCTTTGCTTAGACATGAAAGCCTTTTGGAATTCTGTGGCATTGAAGAGCAGATAGGGTCATCAGCTTTCCATAACTGTAACAAAAATGCTGTCAACTTATATGGAGGAAATTTATTTCATTTTCTAGTTTCAGAGGGGTCAATCCATGATCGCTTGGCTGTGTTGCTTTGGGCCTGTGGCAGGATGGTACATCATACTGGGAACACATGGTAGCAGGAGCTACTTACCTTGTGGCAGCCGGGAAGCAAAAGAGAGGAACTAGCCAGGATTCCAGTGTGTCCTTCCAAGGGATTCCCCAGTGACCTGTTTACAAGGGTACCTGTTTACAAGCCTCCCAAAGTTCCACCACCTCCCATTAGCACCACAGGCTAGCAGCAAAACCATGGGGTACACTTCCAAAACATACCACTCAGTTCTTGTCAACTGGTTTAAACTCAGATGTTTAGATAACAGCTTTTCTTAAGGGTAAGTGACGCACATTCTAGGTCAAGGTCTATGGAAAGGCCTTTTTTTTTACAGGACCAGAAAAAGTGAAGGTACAAATGTGCTCATAATCTAAAGGTTCAAGGAATTTAATTCCCAAGAATGCTGACTCTGGGAAGTTCCAAGAATGTTTTTAATTCATCTACTTCCTAACAAATCTTGCTATCATAACTGATAAATTCTCATAATGGAAAAATGAGCTTATATCTCTGTGTTAGAGAAAGAAATGTAACTATGAAAGTCTTATCCCTCTTTCATCATTCCCTTAATAATGGAAGATGAGAAATAATGGCCTTCCTTCTAAGTCATAATTACAAGTTTTTAAATGAGCCATTTAGAATTTCTCTTTAAAGGATGCCGATTAGTATTCAATTGATTCACAACATGGTATAGACCCACGAGGTTATACTAGATGCTATGTGTAATGAAAGGTTTATGAAAATGACAAAGTAGAATATTACACCATAAATCACATTTTTCTTTTTAAAAGATAGCAAATTAAAATGCAAGTATTGCCAGCTAAGATTCATAAAAGATGCACTCTTAAAATATTTATGTAAAACGTAAAACCATTTTACCTATTAATTGTACTTAAGGTTTAATTTTAGAATATAAGACCTTCCTGTAGAGGAGATAAATGTGTTTTGCTTTTCCTAGTGACATGCATTATTGCAATATTTATGCTTAAGGGGTGTCCAAATAAAATAAAAATGCGTTTATCATTCTCTGCTTCCCATGATATCAGTCCACACAGAGCAGTGTCCAGCGCTGCCACCCTCGCCATCACCGTGTCAGTTTCCTTCTTTACATACAATGCTTTTTCTGAGTCTGCATGTGATTCACACTGATCTCAAATTGCCTTACTTATATCGTTGTGTATACTTTGACTGCCTTAACATTTTTATCCCCTATATTTTCTGTTAAGCCCATGTTAAAATCATGTTAGGTTTCTGTTAAGCTAATATATTCACTTGTTTCTTTTGACAGTCACCATTGTTTCTGTCATCCTCTTTTGCCCCTTCTAAAATAATGTAAAATAACTGAGTAACAGAGGACAGTTAGAAATCACTCCAAATTTTGCTAACAGGGGATAGTTTAAAGTTTAAAATAGTAGTAGTTCATTAATGTGAATATCTCAACACATACAGCTTTTAGTCAATTAATAAGTACCCAAATACTTGAATTGTTTGTCAACATGTAGGGAAAGTGATAGCTAAATGGAGCACTATTTCATTTTCTATCATGTTGTGAGAGATTGCTTTTAAAAAAAAAAAAAAGGATAAGAAAGCCTTTCTGCTACATACAATGTGCAGTGTTATATGATACATTTTAATGCTGGTAAGAGTAATTATTTGTGAACCTGTAAGCACAGTTTCAGCTGAGATGGCATGCGTTAGAAATAAAACATATAATGAAACTCAAAGTGTTAAGTTTTTAATTCCCACACTTTAACCTGAACGTCATCAGTGGTTTCAAGTGACTATTAAAAAAATATATGAAACAGATACACTTGGTTATTATCAATAGTTACCAACCCACTCTTCACTAGAAGCCTGCCAGATTGGATTGGGCTTCAGAAATGCATTGCAAAGTTGGATTGTATTTTGAGTGTTAGTACCAAAAGGTAGAATCATACTGTGACAATCATGAAATAACGCACTGTGGGTACTTTTTAACTATGACTGATACTATTGTCTAGCTGGGAAATTTGAATCTGTGAGATTGGAGGGTTCAGGGAAGATGTTGAAGCTGCAATGTATCCCGGTCTCTCCCTCTTTGGAAGAAATGAGCCGTCCACTTGTCTTCACAGGGGAGGAGCTGTGCTTGAGCCTTAAACAAGGCTGCACCTTGGACTGTCCCTCCGGTTTCCTCACTGATGCCCACAACTGTGAGATCTGTCAGTGCCGCCTGCGGCCCAGGAAGTGCAGACCCGTCATCTGTGACAAGCACTGTCCACTAGGATACATGTACGTATTTCCTCATCCTCAGAACCTACCAAGTTGAGCTTGTGGAACTGTTCAGACCCATCCCATTAGCACTTCGTGTATGTTAGTGACAGCATCAGTGGTGTTCTAAGTCCAGAATATCCGTATTGGTTTGCTTAGGTAATTGAGAAAGCAAGGAAGGGATTGTGTCTCCGAAGAGAAGACTCAGGTTTCATTCATCCTCTCTTATGGAAATGATCCAGGTGCACTGTGGTCCTGTTGTGTGAGACGTCCCCGTAGTGAGGTCCTTTGAACACTCCCGGGGGATTGGAAATGGACTTGTCATGAGGCCCTGCTACTGTTAGAGCTGCAGCTTTTCATATCTGTCCTAGGCACTATTTTTTTGATAAGTTAATTAACCTGTACTTTAAGGTTGGCTGAAGGTCACTCTTGTAAATATCAAGCATCCTATCCACTGTGCGGTGATGTCTAACTTCAGACATGGCCAGCATTTTAGAACATTTTTCAAGTCTGAGTAGATGAAATAAAACGTATCTGTTCCTTTGGTCTGCATTAATATTTGTGTCTTCTTTTATATCAAGTCGATCCCTTAAAAAATTGCCTTTCAAAATATTGTTCTATCATTCTTTCCTTTGCTGTCTTCCATCTCAATCTTTCTTCTTTTCTAGCTTTATATATTTAATATCTTATCTAAATCCGTCATCCTCTTTTGCCCATCTTCTTTCAGTCATCTTTTTTATTCTTTTGAAAATTTTAAGTTGGGAGGGTAGATTTTAATTCTCACTTTAATTGGATAATTAAGTTGAGACTATTCTTAAAAATTCTTCAAATAGGGCCAGAGATTTAGCTCAGTGGCGTAAGCACCTGCCTGGCAAGTGTGAGGTGGTGAGTTCGATGATTTATATTCTTCAAATATAAATCATCATTATTCTTAATTCTAAAATATCAATATGATACCAAGAAAAGTATACTTACTCCATCACTTCTATAATGTAAAGTATCATTATCATGATGGTAGTAGCAGCAGCCACTTGCTACAGTATTGTGATAGTGTAGAATCAAGGCCACATTCAAACCCAGCCTACATCTCGGAGAAAAATCTCTTGGAAGATGATGGATTTCACTTTGTACTCCTGATGGAAAGCATACTCAGGGAGAGCCCAGTTGACTTATTGAGGACACCTGACTGTTGAACCAGCTAGAAACCGTTTCAGCGACACCTTCTAAAAAAGACATCGTGACCAGATTCCTTGAGGGAGTGTGAAGCAGACTTTGGTGTCGTTCAGGATATCTGAGTGAACTTTATACATGCTTATGGTAGGAATGGGTGGATGGACAAACAAGAACAGCAAACAACAGCCTCGATAGATGTAGAAAACAATGTAGTATATAATATGAATACAAATAATTCATTTACTCTTTTCATAATGTTGAAATGAGATCTTCATGGTTAGTATTTCTTAGCAAAGTGGTAGTTTGTCACTTAGTTGTCACACATTAAAGATTTCTCACAGATCTGTCATCTTTTACATCCCTTTCATTTTTCCAAAATGAAAACGAATGGGTATTTTTTTTCAGCTGGCTATCGTACCTGGCCACTTAGTGTTACTTGGGATGAAACATAAGGTGCACGTAGAGCAATGTTTCCTCCTCAAGGCCCAGGAGTCCAGTTGGGGCCAGGTCTGTGGAGGAGACGGTGAGCCTGAGAGTCCTGAGCCCTCCAGCAGCGAACATGAGGAAGAGGGGTGGGTGGGTGGGTGCGCTCTTTTTGGGTCATTCTCTTTTTAGAAACCAAAAAAAAAAAAAGGATGTGGTTTTTGTTTTTTTGTTTTTTGTTTTTTTTTTCTTGCGGCACTGGGGATTGAACTCACAACCTTGCGCTTGCCAGGGCAGGCGCTTAAGCCGCTGAGCCAAACTCCCCAGCCCTGGTTTTTTGAGGCAGGGTCGCACTATGTAGCTCAGGCCGGCCTTGCGCTCGCGTTGTAGCCCAAGCCGGCCTCGAACTCACAACGCTCCGCCTACCTCAGCCTCCCCAGTGCTGGGATTAAAGGCATGCGCCACCACACCTGGCTAAGGATGTGGTTTTTATAAATATTTACTTACTTATTTATTTTACATCCTCTTCCTTATCAATGCAGAATTTGGCAAGAAGGTTCCTCCAATGTTTTCTTTTACCTCTGGTACACTTAATCCATAATTCATGGCTGGAAGGTTTAAAATTCCATGTTCTTTTCTAACTAGACCTAGTGAAGTAGCTACTGAACACTGACTGTTGAAGGTTTTTATTGTGTATCAACATTTATGACGCCTTCCTTAAGTCATATCTTCTCAAAGTTTCAGTAGATAATCTCATAAATGTTTACAAGTGTCTGGAACTTTTCAGAGAATTGTGTCTTGTGAGGGAGCCCAAACAAAAGGAGGACTTTTGTACTTAATGCTAATCTCCAGTATTGTTTAACTTCCTATTCATGGAGATGCACATTTATCTTAATTTTATAAGGTGATGCCAATTTTCCTAATTAAATCAATGGTCGTGTCTTTGGGATGCTGACAGCTGCATCCCAGAAGCACAGAAGTACGTGGGCAGTTCTAAAGCTTGGTCTTGGGTGGGCAGTGGTCGTAGCCACAGGGAGCTAATTACACATCACCCCAAGAGTTTTGAGAGCAGAAGTCAAGTCATTATGCTTAAGTAGCAATATCCCTTCTTTGACCCTTGGTTTGAATGCTTGGGGATCATTTGAGACTTTTTGATTTTCTGACCTCTGGCCAAATTTTAATTACCCAGGAAGAATAAGCATGGCTGTGACATCTGTCGCTGTAAGAAATGTCCAGAGCTCCCATGCAGTAAAATCTGCCCCTTGGGCTTCCAGCAAGATAATCATGGCTGCCTTATCTGCAGATGCAGAGGTAAGTGTGAGCGCACAGCCCTGCCCCCTCAGCAGCCAGGGGCGTGGAAACAAAGAACAGAAGGACATTTGGTAAATGAAACGGTTTAAGTGATTGCTACTCTGTCACTCTCTGTGGGACCCTCCTGTAGGACTCCCTTTTCCTTTCATCTGAATGGAACAAAACCTCAGAACAGAATTTTAAAGCAAGCTAATGATGGATAAACACATTCGCCAAATTAATCACTTTTTAACTCTGTGGTTTTACTTGTCTCTGGAACTTTAGCCTAAAGCTAAAGTTTATCTCAGCCTCCATAAAGTCTACTTCTGTACAAGAGTGGTATGGATACAACTGATGTAGTAAAAGAGCCTCATTTCGTTGCCCCTGAGGGTAGGTGTAAGATTTCCTGGAAGCACATGGCGTCCCAGAGCTGTGTATAAGTACAAACCCTGGCCGTCCCCTCTGCCTGAGACTCTTGCTGCAGGGACATTCCTGAAGCCGTTAACTTTGTACCCAGTCTGCATTTTCTGCCCTTATCTCAGCCCCAGCCCCACCCATTCCATTCCAGTTTGATGAGACATAGATTAAGCAACGGAAGGTCCCTAAAGTTTGCTCAGTATTTTCTCCAAGTTGAACAGTTACCACCTTAGTGGTGTTGGAAGGGTTTGCAGTTTACAAAAATCTAGTCAGTCGCTTCAGTGGTTCTGTGGGACAAAATTCTATAGTTGTAAAGGGCCCAGGATTTCTCCATGGGGTAAGCTTCTGAAGTGATGATTCTCTATATTAATTAAACATATATGAGTATGTGACATCCATTATAAAACCAATGCTTATTGAATGTGGAAATATGACAAAGTAGGGTGAAAGGAGTAAAAATCAGCAATAATCCTACCTGTGGAAAAGAAACGATTTTGCAAGCTTTTATGTCTCTCCCCCCCACCGACTTCAAAACTGAGAGCCTGTTGACTTAAATTCCTTTCCTGAGCATTTCCCGTGTCACTTGACTGTTCTCTATAGCTGTCATGCTTGGTGGCTGGGTTCCATCCCCTGTAAGGACACTACAGGCCATTTCTCTTGTGCTGTAGCTGCTTCTTTACCAGGCTGCCTTTGTCTGTCCAGAGGTCCCTGCTTCAGCCGGGCCACCTGTCCTGTCAGGCACATGCCTGTCCATGGATGGCCATCATCATAAAAATGAGGAAAGCTGGCATGATGGGTGCCGGGAATGCTACTGTCACAATGGACGGGAAATGTGTGCCCTGATCACCTGCCCAGTGCCTGCCTGTGGCAACCCCACCATTCATCCTGGACAGTGCTGCCCGTCATGCGCAGGTAAAAGCTGGCTGCCCTCTCGTGTGCTCCAAATGCAAACAACTTTGCCTTTGGGGGCCTCATAGACACCCATAGCTCCGGGGGAGACAGGGACAGCACCTGGGATACCTTTCTGTCCTGTGGTGTCTGTTAGCAACAGCCACAGAATCACCCAGGTACGGTGAATGATCAGTCAAAGACCAGAGAAAATGCTAAAGCTCTAAAAACTATTCTCCTTATTTTTGAATGGTTTACTGGATTATATTGATCTTTGAACTGCTTTTTTGTAAAAGTTTCTGGGTACATATGCTTAAATCCAGCTCTACATTTTACTCATGATGAATTAAGACTGAATACCTTAGTTAATTTGAGGGAATTGGTTCTAGTTTTATTTCACAAAAGCTTATCAAGTAATATTGGAGAAGAAGAAAAGTCTGTGGTGATTGCTTTTTTTTAAAATAACACACACGCAGTGCTCTTGCCAAATGAAAAAATTTAGAGTGACCAAGGCCACACATCTAAAACATATGAAGTCATAATAATGGTAATCAAAATGAGGTATTAGAAGAACAGAACAGATTTGTAATTTATGGGGGTTTGAATTGTGATTGTCAATAGCAGTAATTATCACCATAATACCTCATCTAGTGCCTTTTAGTTTAAAAGCTCAGCACAGTTTTATATCTATTATTTTTCCCTCTGTGCAGGTCACTTTGAGTTAGGGAGAAAGTACACTTAGAATGTCTTCCATTTGGAAAACAGACACAGAAAAATTAACTCTCTTAACTAAAGCAGAGTAGCTGGAAGGCCAGGGAGCAGTGAAGTCTTCCAAATACCACATCAGAGTGCTTTTAAAGTTTGAATGTAGTATCACATTTTGGAGTCGTGATTATCTTTCTTCTAGTCCATCCTGGTCCTGCCTATGGCTCAGTCTGTCTATGCAGAAGGTGTGACCCAGAGTCTGGGGCCTGGTCCCTTACAGCAAGGGCAGGACTAGCCTGAGAAGAAAAATGGTGCATGGCCTGACTGCACCGGTGTTCCCTACTGTGGGAGGGGACGGAGGAAAAGGACAAGCAAGGTCCTTCTCGGCCTTGGGGATCTGCACACCTCGGTAACTGTACCTGCAGACTGACAGCGAGTTCCCACACCCTGTAGAAAAGCAAAGGCAGATAGCTGTGCAAAATAAATGGTTTATTCTGTTTCCTCATGGTTCCTTTGTTCGTGCTCTAAAGTCAAAACTCTTTTCCTTTTCACATGATTTTGCTAGTTAAATGTGAAAAATCACTGTGTCCACCACATCAGAAGGCAAAGCAGTGGTTTAATTTTAGAACTGTTTCGAAGGATGAAAAAATCATTTTCCCTTCTAAGACCCATTCTTTAATCACGAGTGAGTGTAGAGTATGGACCTGCACCTGGCTCTGTGTTAACACATGTCCTCGGTGAAAATGTCTAAGAATCAGTGGTACAAATGCAAAGACAGGACTAAAAACAGACAGCTGACCCAAAACTGAAAGTCAGTGGAACCAAAAATATCTTCCTCTGTTAAAGAAATAAGGAAAACTTTATGTAAACACACAGTTACTGACTAATTACTTTGAGTGCATGATTACAGGTATACATGTAGAAGGCGCAGTTTTATAGATGGATGTTTTTTCCAAAATCTTTACTTTAGTAAATAGTCAGATACGGATTCTTATGACTAGAGACTCTAGAGCAGGGCTCCCCAACCTTTTTGGTACCAGGGACTGGTTTCATGGAAGACAGTCTTTCACGGACTTCAGGTCATCAAGCATTAGATTCTCATGAGGAACATGCAACCAGGGTCCCTCACTTGTGCAGTTCATGGCAGGTTTCAAGCTCCTAGAAGAATCTAATGCTGCCACTGATCAGACAGAAGCAGCTGTGAAAACAGATGAAGCTTCCCGTACTAGCCCACTTCACCTCCTGTTGTGCAGGTGGTTCCTAACAGGCTGTACACCAGCACTAATCTAGAGCAATTGTACTCATGATTTCCAATTTTAAAAGAGTATCTTCACCCCTTTTCATTCAGGGGCCAGCTGTTTTGTTGTTACTGTCGTTGTCATTGATAATGGTGTTGCTGTTGATTTGGGGGGTGGTTGTGGGATGAGTGAAAAGCCCCTGACCTCCTCCAGTACAGTGGTCACCGGATAACATTGTCTCATGTGTTTTCTTTCTCTCTTAGCGCCTTTTGCTTTCCTGTCCATCTCTCCAGCCCCTCCGTTTCGGCTGAGGCGTGTAGGCTAGCACAGGAATTAGGGAGGTGGGCCACCTCCAGGCGTGTATGCTTTCTCCTGACCACTGCCCTGCATGTCTGCATTTAAAATGTGGCAGTTATCTGTCCCCTCACAGCCTATTTTGAGTGCAGTCATGGATCGTTTTCTAGTATTAGAGTTTCGATGCCCTTTGAAGCAATTTTTTGTTTCTTTGTGAAATACAGGAAACACATCTTTATCCTCTTTTCCCAGGTTGGTTTTTGTCCTAATTACCTTCCTGTAGCCCATGTATATACTGGGAAATTTGGTACAGTTGCTTGTGACTGTAAGCATTGATGTCAGTTTTTTTGTGACATGTCCACTCGGTCAAAGTCCCAGTCTTTCTTAGTTCTCTTGAGATTAAAGCTATACTGAAAGTTACTTCCTTCCCTGGAAGGCAGCCCTCCCCTTTCTCTCCTGAGGATGATTGATTCTCATGCTGACCCCTGCTTTGAAAGTAAAGCGCTGGTGCACTGCTGGGGGATTTCACAGACCAGGTACTTGTCCCGGGGCTCCTCTTCCATGGAGCTCCAGGCTGGAGCGAGCCATGATGTCTCCAGACTATTTCTCAGCAGGATTCAACACTGTCAACACCTCCTTGAAGTGCTTGTTGTATTTGGACTGCGTGAACATGGTTAATGTCTTCATACTTCTCATTTTCCTAGCACAACTTCAGGGCAACTCCTAGTACCTCTCCAGATATTTCAACATTAAATTCCCCCTCTATCTGTATCATCTCACCAAGGCACCAAAACTACCTCTCCTTTGGGGAAAGAAATCATAGTTAATCATCAGTCTCTCAGCATTTACCTCTCTGGATGATGACATCACCAAACAAATGTTTAGTCTCAGGTGAGCGTTTCCAGACTGCTGATTCCATGGGATCATTCCTGCTCAGTGTGCTGGCAGCTGGCCGAGATGAGGTGTGTCCTGTTGACAGCCGCCGTGTGTCCAGGCATAGGAGGGCTGAGGCTCCCGGAGATAGTGAAGTGGGTAGGGCATACATCATTTGGAAGTTTTGTTTAATCTGGAGGTGTATCCATTATCTAGACTTCGGCTACACTTAATACTCTGAGCTCGCAGTTTCCTCCAGTGTAAAACAGAATAGTAGTGCCTGGTAAGAAACAAAAGTGAATAAATATAAAGTGGTTAGTGCAGAAGTCGTTGGACCATAGCAAGCATTCAATAAATGAGAGATCTTTATTCTAAACAACTCCTGCGCATTCCCTGGGATGCTCGAACAGAGTCTGTTCCCAATAATTTAATTCTCGTATTGAATTCTCATGACTATTAATAGATTTGAGCCACTTGAACCTCACTTCCTGAGATTAGCTCTTCTGCCATTGTCTTCTATTTCTATGCTTGGGATGTTTTTCTCTTCCTCACTAGTCTCTCTTTAAAGAATAGGGAGAAAGCACTCGGGAGGCTGAGGTAGGAGGAGCGTTGTGAGTTCAAGGCCCACTTGGGCTACAATGTGAGCACAAGGCCAGCCTGGGCTACATAGTGCGACCCTGCCTTGAAAAACTAGGGCCGGGAGTTTGGCTCAGTGGCTTAAGCACCTGTCTGGTAGGCGTGAGGCTGTGAGTTCGATCCCTGGTGCCGCAAAAAAAAAAAAAAGAAAGAAATACTCCTCAGACAATTCATCTTTCTCTCCCTTAAAGAAAACAGCACCAGGTTCTTCAAGAGCCAGAAAGACTACAGATGAATAATTTTTTTGTGCTGTGATTTTGTGTCATTCCCCAGATGACTTTGTGGTACAGAAGCCAGAGCTCAGTACTCCTTCCATTTGCCACGCACCTGGAGGAGAGTACTTTGTGGAAGGAGAAACGTGGAACATTGACTCCTGTACCCAGTGCACGTGCCACAGCGGCCGGGTGCTGTGTGAGACAGAGGTGTGCCCGCCGCTGCTGTGCCAGGACCCCGCGCGCACCCAGGACTCCTGCTGCCCCCAGTGCACAGGTAACCGCTGCCGTGCCTTGGTGGGGAAGGAAGCCGCCTGGGCACTGTCACTCTGCAGGACAGGGGAGCAGCCATTTGGGGACGCGGGCAGGAACGACTGACAGCCTGCTTCCTAAATGGATGCCCTTCTATCCGCCCCATATTTACACCGTCAGCGTGCCCTTGCACCTGCAGGGACTTTGAAAAAGAAAGGAGGGTGCTTCTTTGTGACGCATTTTGCCTTAACCCAAATATCAGACTCAAGGAAGATACCTTGAGAGGTCCCTACCTCTGGATTATTCCAGAAATGATTTTGCCAAGGTGAAAAGTCATCTTTGTCTCTAATAAACATGAAAAATAGTTGTTGATAAATAATATAAATGAAATTACTTGAAAAATACAAGAACTCTGAAACATGCCTAATGTTACCCCCTCAAACCTGTTACAATTAATATGTTAAGGCTCAGAAGTATTAAGCGACTAACACTGTGCATGTATAAGGACTATTTTTTTTTTTATCATTTCTCAGACCTTAGCTGGTAAATTTATGATCATAAAAGAAATATAAAAATTTGGCATGATTTTAAGTATGTTACTGGTTTAATAATTAAAATACTACTTAACTCTAGAATACATGACTTGTACAAACGACACTTAATTTGATACAAAAAATTGTCAAGTGGGCAGAATATCTGGTTTTATTTTGGTGTTGCTTAATCTTGCCATCTTTTTAACTTAAATTAATAACTACTTGTCCAGTGTTGCTACTCAGTAAAACATAGCTTTTTTTCACATTGGCTGCCCAGAGTCTGTCGTTAGATCCAGCATAGTTAGTGTCTCAGTCCTTCACAAGCTCATGCTGATGGCATCAACATACACAAATAGCTGGCCAGGGTGTTAGCATCTTAGTATAAAATCTTTGATGTTATTAATTGGACAGGCTTAACTAGTGCAAGTTTTTCTAATGTAAGGAGTAGTTCATATGTGTTGAGTTTTTAAACTATGTGATGTATTCACACCTTATTTTTTATCCTTATCACTTTTACTCATGTTTTCTATTATTAAGGAGTCGTGACTGTTCACATCTTGCTGGTAGAAACCATTTGAGTGACCTGTTCACTGGTGACCTTGAGCTGGTATACATCAAATTATTCACCTAACAGACATTTGTGAAGTTCCTGAATTGAACACAGGATCCTGAGATTAATTCACATAGGAAGACTCCTGTCCTGTGGAGCAGTAGTCCCAAGAGAGGAACAGAATAACCCAGAGCTCCACCTTAAGTAAATAATGATAAATAAGCAGAGGCGTGGCTGGGAAGGAGCATTGCCAGTGCTCAGAACTGCCCTGGAGCCCCGTGGGCTGGGAGGTCGTGGAGCACAGCAATGGCTGCAGGAGAGGCAGTAGGAAGAGCCCACCCAGGGCCACTAGCCCGGTTCCTCTCGGGAACACGCAGCTGGCCTTGGTGCAGCCAGCAGGAGAGCAGGTGCTGTGTGGCGATGGCCTCCTGAGAATGCTGGGAGTGGGTTTCTGGGACGAGACTTCTCAGGCAAATGTGTGTGCACAAAACCCCAAGGTTCCTGCCTCCGAGGCGTGGTTCCTGCCTTCTTCCTGCAGATCCAACAGGCACAGTACCGTGTGCTGCCTTTGACTCCTCATTGATAAACATAGACCTGGGTGTCTGTTTTTATTTACGTATAACTTGAGGATATTTCAATGATAGCCCTCATCTTAAACCCTTACAATGTTTTGTGTTCTATGTAAGTATTCCAGAGGTTGCCCCTAAAATGGTGATAAGATCATGTCCATAATAATTTATATTTTAAAGTGAGCCACCCACTCATTGATCTTTTTGGGTTTTCCACTAATACCTGTATTACAAAAGTAAAAAAGTAAAACATACTCAACCTCAAAATAACAATTTTTTCACATCGTAGCATACTTCAAGAGTAGCTCTGTTGGACCTGACATAGTGGTGCACACCTCAGCATGGTGGTAATCCCAGCCCTTGGGAGGCTGAGGCAGGAGGATCACTGTTCAAGGTCCCGTGTGGGCTACATAGTAAATTCAAGGCCAACCTGAACGATACAGTGAGACCTTATCTCCAAAAAAAAAAAAAAAAAAAAGGAAAGGAAAAGTAGCATTGCAAGTAGCAATAAAAATGCCATCTTTGATCTTGGGATAGGCATATGCTAAAATACTTTGAAAATAATACACCTGTACACAGGAAAAGCTGCCCTGTGTGGCGAGTCTATCTGAGATGCCTTGCTATCTATCCCCTTTCCTTCCTCTGGGCTGGTTCAGGGCAGGACCTGAAACAAATGGGCTCGTGAAGAGACGGCATCAGTTTCTTCTTTTCAGCTTTTAAATTTGTTTTCATTCTTTATTTTCTACAGTTGGGAAAAAAGCATAGCATGGAAAAGAGAGGAAGGTAGCAAAGAAGCAAAATTGAGTGGATGACCACCAGTTAAAATACTGGTAAAAATAAAGAGTAAATGTTTAGAAGCAGAAGTAGAAAGATAGGTGCTCAAGATTCCAAGTGGCATTTGCAGTCTGGGTGTGGCCCAGAGCATTCGGCATGCTGGGAAAGACCGCACACTCTGCACCCCAGCTTTCTCTCTCGTTCCGTCACTGCCTGCACATCTGATGCCCTTTGCAGTCTTTTCTGGGCCTCAGTAAAAGGCTTCCCATTTCCAGAGTATTCAGTTTCCCTCATTTCATTGCCTCTCCATTTTGCTGATCCTGCCTCCTCTCCTAAATCTTTAGCCCCAGAGTTGGTCATTACTTGCAAGAACTAAGCCAGTATAACTCACAGAATCCTGGTAATTTGTAGGACCCAGTGTGAAGGAGCATGAGTGTCTTTATCTCCAGCCTAGTAGAAGGTAACAGTGGCCGGTCTCAAGAAATTCTCCAAGGCATAGCCGACCCCGGAAAAGTCCCTGAGAAAGCAAGCCCATTTTACCCCTATAAGTTGCTGTCTGTGGATGAGATCTATAAAACCTTATTTAAAACAGGACATGGTGATTTGGGGAACACTGGGACCAGTGCCTCTTCTTTTCTTGTGTCTCTTCCTTTGGGACTGGCAGTGGGAGAGCTAGTTCTAATTTAATGAGGTGGTTTGGGACAATGGTGTTAGCTGGCCTCCCTCTGGCCCTCAGAGAGAGCCTCAAATGAAGCAGCCACCTTGGTCCTCCAAGAGGCACTTCTCTTCAAACCAGACTGCTCTGTGGGGTGTATCTATGAGGGAGATGGAAGGAAAATATGACATTTAGAGTTTCTGCATTGTGCGATAACTACATGTCTGTTTCAGTTATTTCTGCTTCATGGCTGAAAATAGCAGAGTTCATGCAGTTGATTCAAAAAAGAACATATAACTCAATGGTGTCGCCATTGATAGAATGTCATTCTTTTAGGGGTTTGCTGGGTACAACTGTCATGGCTATTTCTAGACTCTTGAATGGTGAAGGTGGTTGGAAGTGTTTTCTTTCATCAGTGAAACTGATACTTTTATAGGGAGACTATTGCTGACTTAACATTTTCCTTTTTTATATCTCAGTTAGATTTCTGCTTGGGGGTTACGTTATTGATTTCAATGGATACCAACAACCCAAGAGAAAGGCACAGTTTCTGATGATACTCTGTCCTATTTTGTGCTCAAGTTTGATCTTGGAACCTAAGTCTTTAAGTAGGAAAGACACAGATAACTTGCAAGTGCATTCTCTGTGGCTTCACCATTATGCACGATTCAGATTTCTCTTGGTTATTTAATGTGACTGCCTGAACATTGGGATGTTACAGATAGTTGTGTTTTGATAGTCTGATATAATGACAGTCTGTTCAGATGTTAATTGGTTAGGATTGCATGTGGCTACAAGTAAGAGAAAACCCCACTACAAATTTTTAAATAAATAGGGATTCATTTTACCTATTTTCCAAGAATTTTAGAGGCAGACATGTATCAGCACTGATTCAGTGGCTTAGTGACATTAAAGCCTTTCCCTTATAGACATGATAAAGGTTTTGGAGTTACAGTCAGCACACAATATACAAGGCAGGAAGATAGTGGGAGGATGGGAATAACAACACATCCACCCTTGAAAGAAAGTGAACACTTTCCTAGAAATCCCCTCAGTAGCCATGAACTACAGCTGGGTGACTTTCAGCATAGTTGCAAGGAACACAGGACTGCCCTGATCAACTTTACACCCTTCGTGATCCAAGTTCTGGATCACTCCACAGAAAATTCAGGCTGTTAAACTGATAAAGAATCACGGACTAGTGTGGGATAAGCAGCAATCTCTGTACTACACCTTTTCTGATCTTTGTTGTTTTGTTTTAATGTTCAACACCTGCCTGAATCCGCCTTCCTGATTTGCGTCTGAACTTTCTGTGTAAGGAAGCACCCAGAGCCAGTGACTAGGGGTGCTTCTGATACGTCTGCGTGACTCTCACTGTGTCGCTCCGTTGGCGGTCTGCATTGTCTCCTTCGCTGACCTTTGTGTTCATTTTTCCAGATGAACCTCTTCAGCCTTCCTCATCCCACAACGAGAGCGTGCCTAGTTACTGCAGGAATGATGAAGGGGATATATTTCTGGCAGCGGAGTCCTGGAAGCCTGACGTTTGTACCAGCTGCGTGTGCATGGATGGCGTAATTAGCTGTTACTCTGAGTCTTGCCCTTCTGTATCCTGTGAAAGACCTGTTTTGAGAAAAGGCCAGTGTTGTCCTTACTGCCTAGGTAAGAACAAGGAAAAAAAATACTTTCCTCTACCAGTGCTACTAAATCAACACTGACAGTTACTTGGCCTAGGTCAGTGAATATTTTTGAAATTGGTTTTTTCATTAACATGCCACACGGCCCTGGTGCAGGAACTGCAGGCAGGGGAAGGATGTGGCAGGTGTGCTCTCAAGATAAACATGCTAAGGATAAAGAAGTGCTGTCTGAGGACGTGATGGTGTTACAACACTGTCACGTTCTGTTGGGGTCCTTTACTGGTTTAGCGTTTTCATTATCAGAACTCTTCTCACTACCCAGTTCCTTGCAGTGGTCTTTTTCTTCAGTATTTAATGATAAAACTTGCCTTTGCCTTGAGATTGGCGAAATATGAAATATAAATCTCCCCATTTTTCATGTCTTACAATACTTAATTTTAGGCCACTTTATGCCACATTGCATCAGTGTTGATAGTCGAGGCCCAGAGTGAGGCCTGAGTAAACTGACAGACCCCTCTCCTTGTGACCCATGGTGACACTCCTTGTGAGCAGAGGACGTGTGTCTATTAGCCCCTAACATCTGCACCAAACTGGTCCTATGGACATAAGGCAGAAGCTGTTCCAGGGACCAGAGGCAGGGCTGAGACAGCTGGCATCTGTAATCAAGGACAGTCCCTGCTCCCACGGCGCCCACTCTCTTTTATTGCTTTTGCATTCAGTAATGTTCATAAAGTCAAATGAAAGACAGGCACATCTCAGTCCTTTCGTTAGTGAATCCATAATCAGAGGAGCAATGAAAACTTACACCAGTTGTATTAGTTACAGTTACAGGTGTTGTACATGTATTGTTGGAGATTTCGTGTCCTTCCTAGACACAAGTCACCGCAAATGTTTGGGGTGATACTGGCCACAGAGCTTGTTGGCGGTTAAAAACCCAAGCTCTGTCGGGAGGCTGAGGTATGTGGAGTGTTGTGAGTTCAAGGCCTGCTTGGGGTACAACAAGAGGGCAAGGCCGGCCTGAGCTACATAGTGCGACTCTGCCTCGAAAACAGTAGGGCCAGGAGTTTGGCTCAGAGGCCTAAGTGCCCGCTTGGCAGGCACAAGGTTGTGATTTCAATCCCCAGTACTGACAAAAAAAAAAAAATCAATCTCTGTTCTCAGGAATTTGGTGGGCCTAGGCTTTCACAATGAAATAACCAGTGTATTAAAGTTTTGGATATTGGAATCTCTCCTTTAGAGTGACCATTTGTGTAACAAGAGTCTTCAAATCATGATACTTCTGAGAGTGAAATGGAGGGTATTAATAATTATGGGACAATAACCACAGACCAGGTGTGTCTGTCGCACAGCAGGACATACGGTAGTTCTTAGTGACAGAGACTACCCATAAGCTTTGTAGTTCCTCAGTGGAGCCAGAAATACATCCAGGCATATACCCGATTTAGCACTACTTACTTTTTCAAAGAGCTGACCAAAATTCGTATTAGAAATGGCACTGCCTTTGGTGAGATCTAAATGACAGACATAACTAGGCTATGGGCTGGGGAGCAGGGGGGAATGGCCGGTATCACCCCACCTACATACCAGAATTTTGATACTAAAATAAAGGTTTCTTAAATCAGCCAGGAGCGCTTGGCTCCTCCTTGGGAAACTAGGGCCCAGGAGGCCTAAGAATTCCATGTCACTTTTCAGGAAAAAAGTTGAATAATGGATCTTTTCTGTGTTGAGAATTCTGTGTTCGTTTGTTTAAAGGAAGGTTCCTGTTTTGTTTTACTGCCTAATTGGTAAAACTAATTAGTAAATTACTCAACTAGTGTATTTGCTTCCACATCATAAAAGTAAATCACTTCTGTTTCTCACAAAAAAAATCATAAAATCATAATCATGGAAAGAAACTTACAACAGAGTATTCTCTGTTCCATCTTTTTGTCATTTTTTTTCTCTTTTCCCTCACACTTCCAATTCCTAAATCATTTAGACTATACCTTCTTTTTAGTGTGGCGGGAAAGACCAATTTAGCCCGAATTTGTTATTTTGATTTTAAGTTAGATTTCAAGGACTTTCACTAAATTGTGGTTCCTATAAGGACATAATGACATAGTAGGAATTTTGTTTTGGTGTCTTCTCTCTCAACATCTACTTCCCCGCATTGATGCATGTGTAACTGTATTCTATAAACCTATGACTTATCTACAGGGGGCTACATGGGGGAGGCCTAACTTTTAATAAACAGTAGTTGTGTGCCGTGTCTTCCTATGTGTCATACATGTTGTTTTACTGTCAAAACAGTCATTAAGCCCTTTCTGTCTGCATCATACTTATTATATCAGTTGGACTGCATCCTTTCTCCCATAGCCCTGCTGTTCCTAAGCATTAGAAGTTCAGTTCGTAACTGGAATTGAGGGGTTTCCTCTTTTGGACTCTTCACTTCAGTTTGTTTTCTGGGTTTGATATTTTACCAGCTCGGAGGTCCTGACTTCCAGTGAGCCTGGTCCCTCCCTGAAAGGCATCAAGCCTGGACAAAGCCAGCACACCCAAAATCAGTTCATGACTCCAGAAAGATCCCGAGCAAAGGAAAAAGGAGAAACATGGCATTGTTTGCCTGATTGTCCAGAAAGCAAGAGGATCAGAACTTGTACGGTGTCCTGGTTCTGGCTTCCCCAGTTCTGCTCCATTCGGGCGCCTCACTGACAGGCTGCATGAACTCCTTATGCCAGCCTGGGCTGCTGACCTCACCATGGCTGCAGGCCTCCTCCCTGGGTGGTGATCTTTGGAGTTCGTCAAAAACTGAGCTACAAAAACCTCACACCTGCCATTCAGCTGGCCTTTTTTTTCTAGTGCTCAAAAGCAGGAAGTTTGCTTGCTTTCACCTTGTGAAGCATCCTTTTTTTCTTATTATAAGAGAAATGAAAAGTGGTGATCCCACTAAAAGTAGTCCTGTAATTACCAGTATTTGTGTTCCTTTCAGCCAGATGATCAAGTCACTAATGTGCAGTGATAATGCTTCTCCCTTGATGTGTGAAGGCCTCATATTATGTGTGCTAATTTAATAGAATGTGTAATACAGACATAATTAATAGGATTGATGATTAATTTTGAAAAGTGAACAGCTTTGTCTAATTACTTATAATACCCATCATTAGGGAATTCATCCCACTGGAAAGAAACTAAGTAGTAATTACCCAATCATTTTAATGGAACATCTGATTTTCTAATTTTTTGTACCCTGGCTTCCTACACAGATACATGTAAACTTCGGTTTTATTTTTATAGTTTCTCTCACTGTAGGGATGGCTTAAGAGTTGACTTGAGTATGAATCAGGTGGAGAGCAAAGGTCTGGTGGGGATTCTTATGTGTGGCAGCAGATGAGATGTGTGGTTCCTTGTAAATAGGAGACTCCTCCATGAGGGCAGGTGTCACCATGCGACATGGGCTGCTTTAAAGCATCCGTGGCCGTATCACTGCTTCCATGCTGCATGCCTCTCGGGATCCTTGCAGAGCATAAATACAGTATTTGAATGACATCGTCCCTGGTCTCCTGGAGGACAGTGAACAAGCTGGCCCTTACACCAGACACTCTGGGAACAGGGACTCTGCCCATACAAGCACCACACTAGCAACTTCTGTAAGGGGGACTGTGAGTGTTCTCGTGGAACCTCTGTTACGCCGGGCTTGATCCCGCATGGGCGGATGCTACACACAAGCACCTCCTCAGTTATGAAAAGCTTTCTTAGTCTGATGTGTGGGATCTTCAGGCCCAGCCTGCTGCTGCGTCACACCTGTTGACTTGGGAAAGAAGATGCTTAGTGGTGCCCCCAGTCACAGGGCGGTCCTGAAACAGCTCTGTGCTGGCTGAATTGGAAGTGTTGCTTAGTACATAGAACACTGTGATTTGGCAAGGATGTATTTGTTCGTAACCACATGTTATTCCAGAAGATATTTGATGTCAGATATTTAGTCTTTTGGTTGGCTGGAAATCCCTGAGTTTCAGTGGATCCTTTTCACTTAGGTTTTTGTCAAAGGGTAGTTATTTTTGGAATAACAGTTATTTGGGTTTATTATATTTGTGATGTAAATATATATGTTGTTTATAGTTTTCATTTGAACCAAGTTAAGTATTCTGATTGTGACTGATTCATCTTTAGAATGTCTTTATCATATTTCTTAAGGATCTGCAAAAGTGAGCTGTATGGTAGGTGGTACATAAAAACTGTTTTCTTGTAGGTTGTGCATTGTCTGATTAGGGGTTAGCTACTTTTGAAATTTATTATATATACTGTATATTATATATGAAATAGGGCTGTTACATGGAATCAAGCTGGTCTGGCTTATGTTGGCACTTTCTTTTCATTTGATTGTGATAACTGCATAGTGATTTTCACTGAGCTAGTAATTCAATAAGATTTCTCCCTACTAGGGAAGAGGTCTATTCCTTATATTAAATCAGTCTATTATATGACATTCCTCTTCCTTACATTTCTGTTTAAGGCTGACTGTATCAAAACAGGATCTTACATATGTACATATATAGCATCTCTTTGGAACATCTGTTGCTCATTGTGCGTTCAACCCAGTGTATATACAGCTGCTTTTCCAATGTATTTTTTCAAATTTAAAACACACATTGGAAGGATCGGGGATATAGCCCAGTGGCATAAGCACCTACCTGGCAAGTGTGAGATCGAGAGTTCAATTCCCGGTACCAAAACAAAACAAAACAAAACAAAATACCCACACACACATTGGTAAGAACTTGCCTTAGAGCGAGAGGGTTAGGATCACAACTGTGTCGCATACTGACTGTGTGTCTTTGTGATAGAATGTAATCCTAGCTCAGTTGTCTCCTCTGTAGAATGAAAATAATGCTGTTGTCCTGTGCTTCACAAAAAGAGCTCTGAAAATTAAGTGACAGTGTACCTGAGGGCAGATACTTCGTGAACGGTGAACACAGCGCGAACGTGCACTGATGAGGCACCGCAGACCGAGCTGGCCTGCGCAATGTGCATCAGGTAGAGCCTCATGCTTTGCTGTTCAGTGTAGCACATCGCTCCTGCAAGAGGAAATCCTGGATATGACATCTCAGTGTGGAGCTTTGTGAAGGATGAAAATATTTTAGATAATGGTTTGGTGGTGTACCTCATCCTGCCTGTTCTTGTCTTTAAAAGCCTGTGGCGCCTTCTGTCATCTTATTGTGATGTAGGTGGAAACAGGATGCTTTTCTGTAGTGTAGATGTGTGGTGACAGTGCCCCTCCCCAACTTCACTGTCCTGTCCCATCTTCATTCATTGTCAGAAAGGAGGAACTGCGACTTTGTATTTTATTTACCTTGAGAGGCTGGTCATGTGTAGAGTCGAGATCCACCTTGATCCCAGGAAAGGGTGTCTGTCACCAAGGCAGACCCCCCTGGGGTGGGGAAGAGCTGCTGTATATCTCCTCTTGGTCCTTCACAAGTGTGGGTTGCGGTGGCCCCTACACTGAGGCCCCCAGTATCACAGTCTTAATGAAATGTCTTAATGAAAGGAGAGTTGTGATTCAATGGAAAGGCAAGGGAAAGAGAATGCTCATCTGTGTGTTGTTTAGGATGTGAGAATAAAGACATTCGGGTTGTCAGACATACGTTGTACTAACTTTGGAGGTGGTCTGAAGTTGCTGCAAGAAAAATAAACACATTTGAGTTTTGTAGGTTTTATGCTGCAGCCTGGGAGGCATGGCTTCCCGCATCTCCCCCAGGAAGCTTCCTTTCCTCTCTTCCATGTCCTTTTCAGGCCTGTGGCAGTGTGAGCAGAAATTCAGGTGCCCCGGTTACCTGAGGCAGAGCCTCTGAGCCGCCCTGAGCTCCTGCCCGCCGTCCTGTGTGAAAACATCTGCTGCAGCAGAGAGAAGGGAGCTCTAACAGCGTGGTCGTTTTCTTCTCATGTCTGGCCAGGAGGCCAAAGCAGATTTCTGCCCACCAAAGGCCAGGAATGTAAGCGAGACCCGCTGGGGGCCCTTCTGATGAGGGCCGTCTGGAAGCTGCAGGTGCAGTCTAACAGAATTTGGGCGAGACAGGGTGAAACACCTGTAGGTGTGAAGACTGGCCAGTCTGGGAGCCAGCTGGCTCCCACCTGAAGATGTTTCTAACTAGATGCTGTACTCTTTTACACAGGCCACTTCTTTTAAATCCTAAAGGAAATTTGATTGGTTTCCTCTTATTTGACCCATCCTGTTCTTTCACTGTTGCTTGCCTTTTAGACTACGTTTATTTATTTATTTCCAAAACAATTTCTGTGCCAGCGATGTACCAATGGATGTACCTTATAGTGTAAGGCCTTGCCCTGAATGAGGTTGCATTTAAAGCTGAAAAGTGAAACGAGTCTTCCAACCATCTCAAGGAACTCTGTGAAGTACTTAACCCATAACAGCTGCGTAGTTCAGGGCGTAAGCTCTAATTACTGAGAAATTGCGCCCTCCTTGCATACGGCTGCCGGCTGCCCAGATTCAGTGTGTTTACCAGTTTGATAAGATTGTTCCTTATGCAACACAGTGAAATTTATGACTCTTTCATTGACTCGGAGCCCTAGGCAATCACCGGTTCATTCCAGTACATTGAAGAAACCTGATCCAGGCTTGGTGGCGCACGCCTTTAATCCCAGCACTCGGAAACTGAGGTGGGAATCACTGAGTTTGAGGCCAGCTTGGGTTACAAAATGGGTTCAAGGCCAGCCTGAACTGCATAGTGAGACCCTGTCTCAAAAAGACTAAATAAACAAACAAAGAACCTGAAAGGCCACTGTGACCTTTATCAATAGACTTCAGTTTACCATCTCAAAAACTATATAGAAGAAAACGAAGCGAAGTGAGCTTCTTGGCTTTTGCAGCAATTAAGTTAAGACATTAGACAGAGGCAAGAGTCAACCCTACACTAATATTTGTCTTAATTCTTTTTCTTTTTAAAGAGAGATTAAGAACAAATGTTTTCTGTATTAGAAACTAAAAGTTTATAAGATAAAATGATCAGATTTTAAATGAAATCAGTGGGGGTTTTTAGCCAAAAAGCTCTATAATCATTAACTGACATAATCACTATTGGTGTATTAGATCTCTACATCATTTAAACTGTCCAGGTCCTGCATTAGACAAAACTTAGAGCTCTGCCCTCACACTCTTGGGGTGATGTCCCCTGTGCCAGTATAATGAAACTCAGTGTCGTGCTCATGAGTCTACACACTTTTTAGTGACCTCTGTGTCACTTGCTCAGATTCCTGCTTCATTCCAGTTTCTCTTTGTCTCTTCTTTGTGTGTTTTTTTGAAGTTACAATATTTTCTCAAACAGGGGCTTCGCATATTTTATGTATCGCCCAAGCTTAGTTCCCAGCTCATGGTGCAGAAATGAAAATGACATCACAAGCTGTATAGGATATGCTATGTACCCCCAAGTCCTCATACTTTTGATGGGGCTGAGTCTGATGCTTGTGATCAGTTTGTTGTCTAGCACCGGGATTAATGACGTGACTGCTACACCCGCCCAGAGGTGGAGCTGAGATACAGTATAAGGGAAGGCGGGTCTTCCTCTTGCTTGCTTCCCGGCTTCCGCCCTCTCTCTCGCCAGCGTGGATTTCGGCTTGCAGCTTGCAGCTGCCATGAACTGTAGCCCCGTCATCCCATGCTGCCTTGGAGCCCACTTTATGGACTGAAACTCCCAAGAAACTGTAAGAATAAACCTTTCCTTCCCTAACTTTGGGCGTCAGGTATTTTGTCTCGGCAACGAGCAAAAAGTAACTAAGACACAAGCCAAGGATTTAGGTGTCCTGTCAGTTAAGAGAAAGTAAAATATGTGATTACGAGTGGTAGTTTGTTATTTTGTGGGAGAGAGAAGGAATATTATAATGCATTGTAACAGATATACTTTTTTTTTTTTAACGGCACCGAGGATAGAACTCACAACCTTGCGCCTGCCAGGTAGGCGCTTAAACCATTGAGCCAAACTCCCAGCCTTACTTTTTTGAGACAGGGTCGCACTATGTACTTCAGGCCGGGCTTGTGCTCACGTTGTAGCCTTGAACTCAAAACGCTTCGCCTACCTCAGCCTCCCGAGTGCTGGGATTAAAGGTGTGCGTCACCACACCCGGTTTATACTAACATTTTAAAAAGTACTTTCACTGTACTTACCCAAGTCAGCTGTGTAATAACACAGCTGGTTATACTTAGCTATCTTTTCCACTTCATTTGTTGCATCTCCTGTCATTCATAATGTACCTGGTACGTTTTATACCTGCCTAAATGATTTCACTAAAGTTTTCCTTAAATTCTTCCTGCTTGGAATTTAAAAACCTACATTAAAGTGGAATGTTATGAACATAGCCAGCTATCTGTACATTATTTTTAAAACCTTTGGCACAGTTGGGTGTGGTGGTACATACCTGTAATTGCAGCACTTGGGGGAGGCTAAGGCAGGAGGATCGCTGCAAGTTCGAGGCCAGCCTGGACGTACATGTGTGAGTTCAAGGCCAGCCTGAACTTCATAGTGAGACCCTGCCCAAAAAAAAAAAAACACTTTGGCGCATCCTTTTAGATATGGACTCACACAAGGCTTATGCGACCCTCTGAATCCAGAAGCATTTCCCCCCATGGCTGGGGCCTGGGCACCTTTTATACTGCCGTGTCCCAGGCCTCTGAATAGTGCTGTCATCAGGCCTCATCTCCCTGTGTAGAAGGAACAAACACCCCGCCGTCATGCAGTGTTGGGTTGGTTTACAGGAGGACTTATTCTGAGAGTGAGAGCTGCATTTAGCTTCTTGGCCACCAAGATCCCAGAGTAAATTACTTTTCCGGACTCTGAATAGTACACAGGAGATTTGAAAGAACTGATGCAATTTCTAAAGTTGCCTAACTTCCTCCCAGGAAGTTACTCCCACACCGTGACCACCAGAACAGAATTAGAACCTGAAGCATCCATCCAAGAAAGTTGTCTCCTTGGCAGAACGCGAAAACCCAACTTCAGCAGAGGTTAGAGTAGTTGGGGGGTGGGGCTTCTTTATCCTTCCATGAAGGAAAGCAGGGAACAGTCTGGAGATGCTTTCTTTTCAGGGTTGTATGTGTCGCTAGCATCTTGGTCAGAGTCAGCGAAGGCTGTGCCTTCACATCAGAGACTCCTGAGATTTGAAGTTGGATTAATTGGATTTTGATAGAGGAAAAAAACAACACTTCTAGATTTCCCCGGCCATCAGTTAGCTTTATGGTGTAGTTAAACAGCTCTATAGTGAAAAACAGAATCCAGTCTCTACAGCCTGTTAAGTCTTCTTTTCTTAACTTGAAGAGAGAGAGTATGAAGTTGCAACAGTTGAAATCAGCCTGGAAGCAGAGAGCATCTCAAGACCTGATCACTTTCTCCCTTTTCACATCAACAGGAATCCAAGAAAAATAGAAGAGGAAAAACTCTTCAACTGAAAGACATTGCGTATTTTTATTGTAGCCATAGGTATTACGAGATAATGTTGCCCATATTTGAATCCAAAAAAGGGCATATCCTGAGCTTTTCGTGAGTCAGAGCGTCCCTCTGATGCAGCCACGGTGGCAGGAGGAGGGCTCCAGGCTGCGGATGCACAATGGCGATTATGGTTGCAGAAGTAAATCGTCAGCGTCAAGCTGCAGCTTTGTTTCTGGAAGAAGCTTCGGTCATCTCAGACTGAGGCTGATGAGTGAGATACAGGCCAGAGCCGTGGAAACCAGGGGTGGTCTAAACCAAGGGTGTCTAAACCAAGTCATTGTCTTCCTTGTGTGTTTCAAAAACTGGCTCTGGATGCCTTTGCAAAAGAAAATTCCAAAGCTGTACAAAGCAAGGGCGTTGTCATTGGAATGCATGTATAGCCTGCTGCAAGAACTAGTTAGAGAGGGATCATGTTTGTTTGGAGATACAACTCCTGATGTGTTTGTTTTAAAAATAAACTTTATTATATTAGTGTCATACCTCATACTTTCCTTGGAACATTCTGCTCAAGTCCTTTTCCTGTGAGAGAGAGGTGGGGAGACACACGTCAATGAGGACTTTTTCAAGGAGGACCATGAACTCTTCATAATCACTTTGCTGTCTTCGTTCCTTGACAATACTGTTTCAGGCATATACGTGCCATCAGTTGAAAGGAGTGGTGCCCATTTCCTAGATTCAGTAATCAGTAACCACTTTTGTTTGTGGGGCACCATTGTCTGCCCAGAGAGTGGCCCTCCCTAGGGCCATCGCACTGTGTGTCTGTGGGGCAGAAGGCGCAGGGAGCTTTGGGGCCAGATACACTCAGGTTCCCGTCCTCGTCTCACGCTTCCCAGTCACACATCCTGGGCAAGTGACTTCACTTGCCTGTTCCTCATACTTCTGTGGAATTAAAAACAGTACCCTGTGCCTTGGGCTGTGGAGCTCAAATGCTTTAAAAATGCTTCTTGATACACAGCAGGCATTCAACAAGTGAAAGTTGTGAGTACTATTAGGTACTGAAGAATAGAACCTGACGTGATTGTCAGCTTAAGCAACCACTGGAGTGATAAACATGGTGGTTAGAATTAAAGGCCACAACCCAGTCGGTGGCTAGATATTTGAATAAGATTGTTCTTAGTCTTACTCCAGTCTCTTTCTACATTCTTCTTCAGGCTGAATACTTAAAATACTTGTACTGTAACATATTCTTGATTAGACTGTTGTTCCCCCCATAAGACTATAGTGACTATTAGTTTATTACTTAGAACTCCAGTTGCTTCAACTTGTCCTCATGTCACCTTGCTCCTAAAAGTCTCTAAAACTTTCCAGCAGAGCTTTCTCAGATTAACCCAGATAGTTCCTGGAAGAAGCCAGTGTACCTAGGGGAAGTGCAAGCATGCAAGAAATGGGGACACCAGCGCCTCCTGTCGGCCACAGTTTGCTCTTTCAAGCCTTTGTTCTGGTCATTGCCTTTCAAAGGAAATGCACTCAGAAGCAGAATATTTCTATAAAGCCACATTAACTAAAATCTAATCTAATCTGGACCAGGTGGCAGCCACCTTAGTAAAGATTAGCCAGGAATTTTCAAAAAAAATGAGTCTTCTATTATTCATACAAAAATTCAGTAGAGCGGTAACTATCCCACGGCTCAGGGACGACCGTGGCTCGGTTTTACACCACGCGTGAATATTTGTAGTTATGAAATGTGTTATCATGATTTAAACTAATTAAATGTGATGTCAAACATTTCTCTGTTGTAGCCTGTTGAAACAGGGCTCATCAGAATTAGTGACTGGTACATTTGGGGTCCCTGCCACCCCAATGCAGTACACATTGACTCACCCACATCGGGCACTGATACTGACTCGGCCTTCCATTGGTCCTGAAAGTAGTGGATAGCCAAGAAGTTTTTCTAGAGAGCCCCAGGCACACTGGAGCCACCATGAAAAGGATCCTGCCAGTACTGCCTGCTGCCGGTGGACTGGCATCGAACTCTCTGCTCTGCCCATCTGACACCCCCAGGCTTTTCAACCCGAACTCAGGTTTGAATAAACTTAGTTGCAGATGAACTGAAGTTGAAGGTGAGATACTTCTGAGTTGATCAGTGATGAGTAGAGCTTGAGTGAAGCAGGTGAATTGGGAGAAAAACCTCGGTGCTTGGCAGTCAGCCCACCCCTTGCAAGGAAATAGTTTCACTTAGGCTGTGTCGGGTCCTGACCACTCCAGAAATCTCTTCCTTTGAGTAGGTGGGCACCATGAGTCTCAGTGGGGCCTCCACAGTCACAGGCTCCACTACAGTCACGGTCACCACTCTGCTGTTGTGAATATTTAATCTTCGTGGAACTTAGTATGAAATTATTTTGGTGACAGAATGAGAAACGTTAATTTTTCCTAATTTGTAGTCAAACTGTGTTTCACTCGCTCACCTCCAAAGCATTCAGAGTGGTTGTTCTTTCTCATATTATTTTATAAACATGCTTTTAGCTAGTGATCTCATACAATTACTGAATCAGTGGCTTACGTGAACGCTTGTGTTACACTGTAGCTCAGCGTTCAATCTTCGGCCCTGCTTGTGTGGTTTAGTTTTCTTGCAGTCGGCTGAAGTTCTTCTAAATGGGTCGGTATCACTCAAGAGCACCACATTACATGGACAGATTTCTGACCTCAGTCCAAGACTTGCCCTTCCCTATCCTCATATTTGTGAGTCGCCAGGGTTAGGGGAGAAGAGGATTGCATACTAGTGTGCCTGTGTGTGAGATTGCTGCTTTAGATATTTTTGACTTGTTATCAAGAGGAGCTTGTTTCACTGTTAAAGAAAAGTTCAATCCTTGTCTAACAGTCACTATTAAGATTTTCCTTCCTTTTTTAGAGTTTTTCGTTGTTCTTACGTGGTTGCATTTAGATAATATATAACAACATAGTATTCTTTCAAGCAGTTATATCATGAGTCATTTCAGTGTTCTCTTATTGTTGGACACAGGTTTTCCCCCTGATTTCTTGTTATTAGAAATAATACCTGCAGTGATATCTCCAGAAACAACTTCTCTTCAAGTCTTTTCTGATTATTTCCTTGGGCTAGATTACTACAAGTAGAATTGTTACTAGATCAAAGGAATGTAAACATTTTAAAGCCTCATGAAGGGTGTGAGATAGCGGCTTTGCCTGATAGCCCACACACACTCTTCACTGAGCTTTTTCTGCCCGTGCCTTCCAGTGACTGGCTGAAATTTGCCACCTTTTACCTTGCTCAGCCTCAAATCTGCTCTGCCCTCATGACAGCTTTCCGGCCATGTTCACACAGGGAGGCTGAGGGTCTGCGGGTCATCTGCTGCAGTTCTGGACCATTCACTGGGATATCTGCGCTATTTGATGAGGCCTCACCAGGCCCCCATCAGGGTCACCAAGTGTTTACTTAAAGCAGGAAAATGACTCAGATATTGGAATTACCTCTGCCTGGCCTCCCATGCGAGAGACAGGGTCATCTTTCATGCCTCCCTCCTCCCCCCCGACCATGTCCTGACACTTAGTTCTCAGAAACAGCTCTCAAATCTAACCCGGCCTTTCCATCTCCATCACCTCTGCCCTAGCCGGGCCCATACCACATCCCCTTGAACTAACCCGTTAGCACTGTGTTGTCATATTCCAGAGTTCTCTTCTGAAAAAGAAAGTTAGTAAGGCCTCTCTTTTTATGGGAAGAGATCTGAATTTTTTCAGTGAAGACCCCTCACAGTCCATCTACACACCCACACACACACACACACACACACACACACCCTGTACACCCTGACACTTGCTACTGTCCTTCCATGAAACCAAGCTCTTGGGCACACTGTCTACTTCAAATGCCTCTCCTCTGCCTTCTTCGTGTTCTCCTGTTCACTCCTCAAGGTAAAAGCAAACATCAAATCCTGGGTGAAGCTTTCTCAGTTTCCTAGCAGAGTTCATTGTGGCCTTCATGTTGTCTGGCTCTGTTTCATTCACATTGGTCAGGGACCTCTGGGCCAAGGAACCGCCTTCTTCACCATCAGTTTTGGAAAATGTACAAATGGGACTCTAATGTTTAACGTATAATTACTCTCTGTAACATCTTAACCTGATTTGTTTGTTTGTTTGTTTTTTGTACCGGGGATCAAACTCACAACCTCATGCTTGCCAGGCAGGTACTTACGCCACTGAGCTAAGTCCCCGGCCCTCTTAACCTAATTTTAAAAGATAATTTTGACCTCATAAGCATTAGTAGCATTAAATATCTTGTTAGATCTTAAGAAAATATAGACCAGTAGTAGTTGGCCTTAAATGAAACCACTTTTTATAGAGCCCTCCCCTGTCCGTGTCTGTTTCTCCTTCACTTTCCCTTCTAAGAGCAGTGCTGATAAAAGAGGCCACAAAGGAAAGAGGCAGAGAGTGGTAGACAAGACGTGGCAAGGAGCGTCACCTTCTGTTTCACAATTTCCTCGCAGAATAACACAGTTGCTCGCATTTTTAGTCAATGGTTTGGTCTGTCATGAGCTATTGTAAGATTTATGTAAAATAAAATCTGTATAATTGCTTTATAAAGGAATGCTCCCTTTCATAATGAATTCTCTACCTGATAGGCTCTAGATTTGATGGCCAAAACTAGTGTCCTTGTTGCAAGGTTGATTGGGGGTCAGAATTCTACTTGAATTAGACTCTGCTTAGCCGACCTGACAGGTACATTTTGTGTGTCTTAATGAGGTCACTGCCTTTAAGGACCCCGATGTTGGTACAAACTTGAGTCACAGGTTTGGTTTGAAAACCTCCAAATTTGGTTTTAACCTAATAGTCAGTGTGCCAGAATGTTTTCTGTGGAACATGTACAAACACGGTGAAGTCCTTTTTAAATAGATATTGGAAAAGTTCTGAAAATAACTAGAACTTACCATAATTACTCAGTATTCCTTGTTGAACCTTAAGCAGCAGTAGGAGAAATGGTAGAAAAATGTTGACAATTCGAGACTGCACATTTTTAACTCTTGATGTAAGCCGCTTCCTGTGCTCAGACATCCTGGGTTCTGTCCCATGTGCTTTGTTGTCTATTCAGTGAACAGTTTCCCTGCTAAGAACTTCCCAGCTGCCTTCCAGTAAGAAAGAACGCTGGGCCCCGGGGACCACTCCTTTCCGAAGGAGCTTTCCTTTCAGATTCCTGCGTAGTTTTTCATTTACTAGTGACCAGTGGTGAGTGAAGCTGCCTTTGGAATCTGAACATAAAGTTTCCCCGGTGTAACAGGAGTCATCTAGTTACTGGCCTGCCTGTGACAGGAAGTACTCATGTTTCTCCACAGATCTGCCCCATCTCTGCCTGACTTCTGGTCACATGGGGTCACTAGGGGTCATTTGGGCTCACTCAGAACCACCATTCTTAACCTGTGGAGGGAAAGGACTGGCTGTAAATAAGTTAATAAGAGACAGGAACTTTCAAAGAAAAGTTGACTGAGAGCAGAATTCAGGATGGCAAAGAGGGAGAAAAAATGTTTCAGCTATAAATTCCTGTAGTGCACATCAAAATACTTCTTTAAAAACATTTTGTTTGCCAGAACCACAATTCCCTCATGCCCCCCCCAAAAAAAAACTAGATTGAGATAAAATAATCTCATTTCTGAAGTAGAACTGTTTTTGTTGGTGAGAGCGAAATCCACGCAGCATCTCTGAAAAATGAAGAAAATGGCAATCCCACCAGAAACTCCCCCTGTGGGGTGGCAGTGGAAACCCATCAATTCTGTTATTCCTTATCTTTTCCTTGCGTCATTTACCAAAAAGGATAGAGACTAACCAAAAGTAGGGCTTGGCTGAAATACACTTCACTGGACCTTTTCTCAGTGTCTGTCTCTCTCTGTAAATGACAGTCTAAGGACACTTTCACAGAGGCGTCATGCCCAGCGGGTCGCTGCGGTTCCCGCCCGGTGTTAGCCTGTGTGGCCTTTGATCAGCTTGAGGCCGCAGGTTCTGAAGGCCTCCTAGGGGAGCGGCAGCAAGGGACTGGGGAAACAGGTGGTTCACCGAATTCTGACAACCTTGAAGCATAGTTTGATCGTACAAAGCCGTCCCTCTTTACGTGTCACATGTAGCATTGTGTGTTGTCACCCAAACAACCCCACCATGTGCTGTTCTTTTCACCAGAAGACACCATTCCCAAGAAGGCGGTGTGTCACTTCGGTGGGAAGGCCTATGCCGACGAGGAGCGGTGGGACATCGACAGCTGCACGCACTGCTACTGCCTACAGGGCCAGACCCTCTGCTCGACCGTCAGCTGCCCCCCTCTGCCCTGCGTTGAGCCCATCAATGTGGAAGGAAGTTGCTGCCCAATGTGTCCAGGTATTCAGCCACCATCCTTCCATTGTCAAGGTGCAGTGTTGATTTCTGAGCCAGAACCTGCTCACCCAGCCACGAATCCAGCTAAAACTGTCCCATACAAACACCCAGTGTAACTGACCACCCCGGTTGAGGGCTGATTTGGGTTCCAGGTCAGAATTGCTGTGGTTTTTTCAACTTAAATTTTCGTAACCTTTCCTGGCAGGAACCTTCCCAACGCCATACAGGTAACCAACCTATTAAAGACACCTGCCCTATTAGACTAGCAGTTTCAGTCCTGTGTTAGACCTAGTTAAAAGTATCCCAAGATCAGACACCAGAGGGGATAGCTTGAGAGCTGTTACAATGTGAATATATATCAGACCCTGCAGGGAAGGCTGGCATTTAAAGAATGCAGTTCTGGTTCATTCTTTTTTCAGTTCATCAGTTCCAGCCTTTAACCCTACCATCACATGCAGCCTTCTGCCAAGTCTTCAGGTGACCTTTTCATCTCCTCCCACATGGAGTATAACCAGTGAACGAATGCAGCTGGCTGTCATGGACCCCATGCCTGAGTCTCTTCCAAAATTCCACTCTTAGCTGGGCGTGGTGGCGCACGCCTTTAATCCCAGCACTCGGGAGGCTGAGGTAGGCGGAGCGTTGTGAGTTCGAGGCTGGCTTGGGCTACAACGCGAGCGCAAGGCTGGCCTGAGCTACATAGTGCAACCCTGCCTCAAAAAAACTAGGGCTGGGAGTTTGGCTCAATGACTTAAGGGCCTGTCTGGCAGGCGCAAAGTTGTGAGTTCAATCCCCAGTACCGCTAAAAAAAAAAAGAAAAACAAAAAAAAAGAAAGAAAAAAGAAAATCCACTGTTTCTGTCAGTTGCCTCATTCAGTCTCTTAGTTTCAACCTAAGGTCCCCACAGCTGCCCAGATGCCCTTACCCAGACTTTCTCCTCGTTTTCTGCATCTGTGTCTTCTGACTCTACTCCTCAGCCAGAAATACAGGACTGACTTGCAGCATTCCCAAGCTGATGCCCTAAACCCCAAGACTTCCTAGGCAGTCTGGGTGGCACAGACAGAAAGAAGCGAGGGCTCGTGCTTAGGTCCCGTTGGGGGAGGTCCTGAATACCTCAGTAACCTTTCCATCTTCACCTCAGTTCTCCTGGCCTCTTGCAGCATTATGTTCGAGTCCTGCTCTCCTCAAGACAGAACCTGGGATTTGAAGCACATTTTATGCTGCAGAAGTGCAAAACCCAGGGTGCTTAGCTGAACAGTGCCCATGTTGGCCTCTTATTTAGGTGGTGTACAGACTAGCCCTGTTTGAGCAATTCTGAAAATGTCCATTTATCCCCTAAAAGAACAGTGTTAAATGCAAAGCTGTTGCCACTTCCCATCCTGACATGGATGACAGCAGTTCCCGGTGCGGCTGTTCGCTTCTTCCCACCTGCAGCCCTTTCTCCCCTTGGCTTCCTCGTCACCAGCTCTCTCGGTGTCTTCCCCTGTTCCTGATGCTCCTTCTGAGTTTCCTTTTGCCAGACCCTCCTCACCTACCCACTCTCTGAACGTTGGAGCAAAAGCAAAAGTTTTTTGACCAGAGTGGTTGCAGTATTCCAAAAGGGAATGGGAGAGGCAATTTAGAGACGCTGGTTGTGTAGCTCTGACATAGACCATGCATGCCAAATCCATGCGTTGGGTTTCACTCTAAGAGAGAGTGACCTTGGAGCACTTCCCAGAGAAAGGATTTGCACTGGATCTTGAAAAATACATGTACTCTTCATTGGAGTGAAGAAGGTAGTCTGACCAAAGACCGAGAGATGGGAGAGGTCATAGCCAGTGCCCCTGGAGATGTGGATTCTAGTAAGCAGGAAGTAAGGACAGAAAAGATCAGCACTGGTCAAGGTTAGTAATGCCTTGATTATCAAATGAAGAGTTATATTTTGTCCTTTGTACCAGTGGGAAGGCTCAGTTTTGAGCAGGTGTTTGACATGAATGGCAGGTGTATTCGGGGGAGCCTGGCAGGGTGTGTGTTGGAGGGACTAGGGCATAAGAAGCGAGGACAGCTGTGCTGTGCACTGCAGATGGTGCAGGAATGGCACTGCAAGGACCCAGATCCAGGCAGTGATGTAGGAATGAAGTGTCAGTCTCCTTGGTTTGTGACTTTAATAAGAGGACAGATACTGCTAACATCCTTGTTCCTCACTCAAGATTTCTCCAGTGACTTGTCAGGATTTATTGTTGGACAGAAACTTAATTTCTGTTGATTAACTCTCCTTTCTAGTGTATTGTGGGTGAATCACTTCTCCATCTTACTGCTAAGCAGCTTTGACCGTCAGGCTATTGCCTTGTACTGGTGAAGGCGGGTGGATTCTGGCCCCTGGTTTTGACAGCTCGCTGCGTGACCTTAGTCAAAGCTCTTCACCAGAGTTTCAGGCTTCCACTTCTCACCTGGCTAGTCCATGCCTCTCCCAGAAGTGCTGTGAGGGACGGATAAAATGATAGTAGGGGGCGACTCTGACCTCTCAACCAACAGGACTCTTGCTTTGACCCTAGACTGAGCAGAGTCGTGCGACTGGTTAGCAGAGCATCTGGGACACTCTGGGCCCTAAGTCACTTCAGGAGCCACCTCCCAAAAAAGCGGTGCCCTCCGCTTGTGAGCCCCAAGCAGCCTGCCCCCAACTCTAGAAAAGGGCATTTTGAGGACGGCAGTCCTAGCAATCACCACATACCCCTGAAAGCAAAATATTTATTCAGGAAGTTGTCTTCAGCGCCACTGAAGTTCATGTCAGGTAGAACTACAGGAGGAATCGTAGCTTGTGACCTGGTAGCCGTGCTCTCGGTGGCGTGGTGGAGGGAGTTTTGTGTTGGTCTCCTGGCTCTGCCCATCTGGGATAGGAGCAGCTCAGAAGGGCTCTGCTAGGGAAGGACGGGTTGTGTGTGAGTCTGGGGTTGGCTGCAGCCTTCGGCCTTGGAAACAAACAGCATTTTCACTCCCTTTTGATAGATTTATCATCTTTTTTTGGTAAAACTACTCGGAGGCAGTTTTCCTCTTAAATTCAAATTAAAAGGAAATGGCACCACACACACACACTTGAGGGCTCTGAACTGGAGCTATATTGTATGAGAAAGAAAGAGATGTGGGTGGGTTTTAATCAGAGCTGAACCGAGTTTGGTGGCACAAGCTGACACAAAGAACAGGTGGGCGCTGCTGGGCAGTGAGAAGTGCCCGTCAGAAGCGTCATCAGGAGAGACGTCGAGACCCTGGACTCAGCGAGGGTCGAGAGTTCTCAGAGCTGACTCCTCAGCACCCAGACCAGCGTCTGCCTCACAGGAAGTGCTCAGGAAGCATTTGTAGAATATTAGCGGCCTAATTAATCACCAAAGACATTTTCCTTTACCCGAGACCCATCCTCCTCATGTTTCCTGCCTTTGCCAACTAGATAGTGCCTTTCAAAGCCCCTGTGGGAAGAGAACTCAGCCCCTGGAGTATCTGTCGTTGGCATAGTTTTACATAGGTAGGGATAGACCATGCCTGGCCATTTCAAAGCTGCTTGTCTACTGCTCTCACCAGGTAGAACCCTGAGGTGGAACTGGGTTGACCCCCAGCTTTGGAGCCTCTGTGGAGACTTCCATTGTGTGGCTGTCAACAGTCAGAGGTCTGGTGGAACAGATCATCCGTTCCTATCTCGTGTTAGCCCTGGGGACCAGCCGATGTGGGTCCCACTGGAATAGGCAGGCTCCACTCTACGAGCTACAAAGGGCAGGGGAGGGACTGAAGGGTGTCACACACTGAAGGATGTCACACAAATGCTTTCCCTCCCCGTGTCATTGAGAAGATTGATGCCACAAATCTGGCTTTTTAGTGGATGGGCAGAGCAACCATCCCTCTACAGACACACACCTCCCAGAATCACTGGCC
Organism: Dasyprocta punctata; assembly: GCA_004363535.1. Classification (NCBI taxonomy): domain Eukaryota; kingdom Metazoa; phylum Chordata; class Mammalia; order Rodentia; family Dasyproctidae; genus Dasyprocta; species Dasyprocta punctata. Next base: position 19,330 of record RJWM01002617.1, on the reverse strand, counting down.
CAGACCTACCAAATCAGGACCTAGGAGAATCAGTACAGTTTCTAAGACATTTGAATGATTCTAAAAGAGAAAATTTTTGAGACAGGATCTCACTGTATAGTCCAGGCTGGCCTCAAACTCTAGGCAGTCCTCCTGCCTCAGCCTCCAAAGTGCTGAGATTATAGGTGTACCATGTCTGGCTTCTTGAGAATTATTCATTTGTATTTAATCCTGTTTCTGCAAATGATAGTTTCAGTACATTCTATTTCTAATCCCGGAGCTTGCAGGGACCCACTGAACTTTTTGAAACTCAAGCACTTTTAAGTCTAAAGGTCTTTTAAGTAAGACATCAGATTAGAGGACTGAGGCTAAAGTGGCTTTATACTTGAATGAGGCAAGAAAACTTGAGCTTTGGAATCCCAGAACGCTGGAATGTTGTACATTGGAATCCCGGCTCCGCCATTCAGTGGTGCATCACCTCGAGTGATTTCCTGGGCCTCTCAGGGTTTGTGTCCCTGGCTGGGTGCTTCATTAACTCACACTGGAAGCTCAGCAAGTGCTCTTCTTATCACTTCGCTGAAAGCCTGATAGCTTTGGGATTGGAAACAGTGAGATAGGGTTATGAGCCCTGTTTAATTTATATTTATGCATTTATTTTGGTCTTTGGGTCATAGTGAGTATTTAAGATTATTAATGTTGACTAACTAATATCTTTATAAAAATCACTTAATATGGAATGGATCTGATCTGAATGGTGCAGACTTTTATTGTGACATTTTGAAAACAGAGGTTAAGAATTACTACTTTTCATTAAACTGTTGGGTCAGTTTTCAGCCAGATGAAGTATAGGTATAAAAATTTAGTTGCTGAGAAGAGCTCTAAATTTTCTTCTCCAATTCCTTCTAGAATTTCCCTTCTAAAAAATGTGAGGATAAAGAATATTCTTCTTAGACAGTTTTGTTTCATGATTTATAGTATTGTGTTGATCGAGATGCCTTTATAATCCAACCAGATAGTACGAACACAGAGGCTGAAAACAAGTTTCCAATCAGAGTGGCTTCACTCCTACCGTAACAGACACTGGAGACCCCCACAGGCCGTGCCTCCATTCGTCAACAACAGAGGGGTCACCATGTCAAATGCCGCTGACATTTTATATACGTGATTGAACACTTACGAATTAAAGAATGACAGTTACTGAAGTATAATATTTAGCTATTCCAACTAAATTACTCCATTTTAGTCAGTCATCAGTTCAGAACTACAGAGCCAGCACCACTTGACATGAAGAAATGTGGTGGGGTAGAAAACTTGTTCTTTCCACTGTAAGAAATGCTTCCCAGCTCTGCAGAACTAGTGACTGTAGCATTGATGAGGTAAACGCAGAAACTGACCCTTCCGTGTCTTGTGAAACACAGTATTGCATTGGATGTTCCATTTGGATTAAGGATATAAAAGCCAACAGAAAGGCAGCTGCAGCTTCTCCGTCATCTCTTATGAAAACTGCTCCCTTCTTTTAGAAATGTATGTCCCAGAACCAACTAACATACCCATTGAGAAGAAAAATTACCGTGGAGAGATTGACCTGGAGGTCCCCGCGTGGCCCACACCTAGTGAAAATGACATCATTCATCTCCCTAGAGGTAAGCATCAAAGTTACTTGAAATTTTCTAGTCTTCTATATGACTACTTCGTTTTTTCCTAATTTTTAAAACTGCCTATGAGTATTTTAAATGACTTGCCCATGTAAGTTCAAATAACTACTGCAGGGCAGACTTGCTTAGCTGGAACATATTAAACACCAAACACTGATAAAATTGTAAGTCAGCAAGTAACTGGATAAATTTCTTGACCCTACATCTTTGGAGACTTGGTGATGATGGAAAGAAATATGTTCCTGGTCGTAAGTGATTGGTGTGGAATTTCTAAGCCATCTCTCAAGAGTCTATTTGTGAACAAACTCTGTAAGCAAGGTAACAGCGAATTAGTCACTGTCCCTGTGGGCTCTGCACTGAGCAGGAATGCATTAGATCGCCCTCTCCTTCTGGGTGGTTTTCACTCCAGGAGAGTTCAATTTATTGCATGCATTGAATTTTCCAGTCACCAGGTTTATTCCATGACTTTTTTGCTTGTTCAGACCTTTCAGTTGTATATAATAAAGAGGTTACTTTGTTTCTTGATAACTAAGTAGTGGACCGAGTTCCTTTCAGTACTGCCTTCTCTAAAAGAACACTAGCATAAACTTGCTCTGAGCCATGGCTCAATACTGCCTCCTGTGGACACCAAATGCATTCTCAAAATGATTCCTGGAGATTCTCTTATTTTTTGGGAGAAGCAGTACTCATTGCTTGAGAGGCACATGGTCTGTTACTGTAGATACTTCACATGTTTTGCTTGGATCAAGCTAGATGACCAGAGAGCCAAATTCCTGAATCCGAATTCTGGCTCCTTGTATCATTGCTCTGCCCAGATGTACATTAGTGTTACGCATACAGTCGTTCAGTCAGTATATGTCAGTGGCTGCTGTGCACCTGGCTGTGTGGTAGATGTGAGCTCTGGTCATAAGAATAGCCCGGCTTAGTGTAGGACATTGAGGACTTGTGCACAGTATTCCTGTTCAAGTCCTTGAAAAGTTAACTTTGATGTCAACATATCCTTCTGTCACACAACTGATTTAATCTAAAAGAGATTGTGAATCTTACTGGTGATACCTGTTTTCATTTTTCGCTTTGGCTGCTAGACAGCTCAAAGTTAACTGTGGCTCACTTTTAGCGTCAGAACAGAATGAAAAGACCAGGTTTTGTACAGAAACTTCAGTTTCAGCTTCATTTTCCTGTCACCAAGATTTTCCTTAATTTACTTTTTAATCTTCCTACATGTTCCTACAACCACTGCCAGTGTCACTTGGAATACAAGAATGTAAAGATTCATTCCTTTATTCACCTGAATTTATCGATACAATGTTGCTTTTATCTGTGACATTTTTCTTGATACCGATAAATGTTTCTTTTCTCCTCTTCCTAGAAAGTATTAACATCTGCACTGGCTAAAATGAGTAGGAAAATTCTCTTGCCATTCCTTCCCACCCCCACCCACAGAGCAGACGCACAAGCAAATCATGAAAAATCTGAGTTTTAAACTAGGAGAGTCTTGATATCTAGAGCTACATTATTTCACGAGCAGCACTTCCAAGACAGTTAAAGAGTAATTCTCTTTGATTGTCTGTGTCTGGTCTCTTTCACTAAACTGGTCCTTGACACACATAGAAAACCTGACTAGAATAGTTTTTGGAAACAAAAATAAGTATAAAGAAACATGATGAAGTAACCCTGTTTAAAAGCAAAATTAAATGTCCCTTGTGCAAGTACAGTTAATTGAGGCAGGAAAATACATAGTGAGTTTTTCAACAAACTTATGGAAAGCACAGCATTTTTGCTTAGAACTAAGCAAAACAAAAAGAACCAAAAGATCAAGCTACTGATGCTGGTTTTATTTTTGTTGTAATTAATCTTTGCCATTATACCAATTAGAAGACACTTTGTCTTAGTCTCCTGTTTGCCAGTAAGCAAGGAGCTAATTAATGTTCATTTCAAAACTTTGGACCATATATGTTAACTGTAATCAAAATGTTCACTATTAGTCAAAAATAATTTTTTTTTTGTACCAGAGATCAAACTCTCAACCTTGCATTTGCTAGGCCAGCGCTTAGGCCACTGAGCTAAATCCCTGGCCCTATTTTTTGAGACAGGGTCTCACTATGCAGTTCAGGCTGGCCTTGAACTCACTTTGTAGCCTAGTCTCAAACTCACAATGATCCTCCTGCGTCAGCCTCCCGAGTGCTGGAATTAAAGGGTGTGCCACCATGGCTGGCTTAGTCAAAGCATTTTTAAACTACTAATTTAAGCCACTTTTATTTTCTTGGTTAGGTAAAACCAGTATCATCTTGCCCAGTTATTAACATGCTCACCCTAATTTTTTTTTTTTTAATCTATCCCTGAGCACTTTACCCTCTATTGAAAGCTCTTTGGATCAACATTAGACTTTACTTAATCATGTGTTTAGCCTCACAGTACTGGGAAGCAATAAAACCAAGTTGCTCGGTAATTCAAATAATCCTTCAAAATTCTGGTTTAAGTAAAAAATGCTTGGAATTTGTTTTCTCCTAGATATGGGTCACCTCCAGGTAGATTACAGAGACAATAACAGGCTGCACCCGAGTGAAGACTCCTCACTGGACTCCATTGTCTCAGTCGTGGTTCCCACAATAATATGCCTCACCATTATAATAGCATTCCTGTTCATCAATCAGAAGAAACAGTGGATACCGCTGCTTTGCTGGTATCGAACACCAACTAAGGTACAGTCCTGAGAAAGTTACAGTATCTTGAATGATGAAATGAGGGAAGCTTACACTACTGTATTTCCTTAAAATTGTTTAATATCTTTTGTATGAGCCAATGAAATTTTTACATTACTATTCATAGCCTCAAATGCATGTCGAGCCATAGTAATCACCAGTATAATTCTTAGCCAGGACTAGATTGATCCCTGGGTAATACCCATCATCCACTTGTTATTGCATCCTGATCACTCATGGACCAACTTCCTGATGTAATTTGAATTTTTCAAATGAACAAATACCTGTGGATTGATTCCTAAATTAGTGTTTATATTAGAAATCAAAAGTTGATCACCTGATGTTTCTCAATTATTAATACAGAATTGGGAGAGAAAAGAAATCACAGAGAGAGAGAAAGAATACTCAGAAAACAGCATTAAGAGAGCTTGAAGATAATGAGGCAATAGAACAGTCCAAAAGACAGATAGATATGTCAAAGGGAGAAACAGCACCAAATAAAGAGATGGTGTACCACTGTGTGAGCTAGAGAAGCAGACTTCTTATCAAGGGAGGAAAATGTATGTATGTGTTTGAATACAAATACAAAAGGCCTCAGTATCTGCCTATTTTTAAAGGATAAAACTATATTAATTAATGGAAATAAGTCATAATCTCTTCCAACTCTAATTCTACCTTTTGTATTTTTAAAAATTATACAACGTTGAGAATTAGAAACCTGAATATTTTACCCAACTTACCATCTAGTTAACCCTTACATATAAAATTTCCGTCAAATAGTTCTCCTGCCTCGGATTTTCTTTTTTGCATGGAGCACATGCTCTCTTCTGGGTTCATGCTGGCCTGGGCAACAGTGCTGAGCAATATACAGTTGCCCCTGCGCCGGGCTGGGAAGAGAGACCCACTCCCAAACCCTGAGGAGCGTGCTGCACAGCAAGGCCGGCCTGACAAGCAACCTCAGCCTCCAGAGTATGGCTTTGTGTTAAAATCTGCCTGCTTGCTAACTTCCTTTAATTTTCCAGCCCTCTTACACACAAGCCTTTGCTTCAAGGGTTTCAAGATAGTTATGATGTCACTTCATCGATAGACGCATAGGTTGAACTCCAGTAAGATGTGACAGCCCACGTAGTCTGACCATCAGGACACTGTACAGCTCTTAGCTCACTGGATTAGGTTGTAGTCTGTTCACTTGAGGAATGTAAGACAACTAATTCTATGTGTATGTGTTTGTTTGTTTGTTTTTCCCTTTTATCTTCTCACTGAATAGCCTTCTTCCTTGAATAATCAGTTGGTATCTGTGGACTGCAAGAAGGGAACCCATGTCCAGGTGGACGGTTCCCAGAGAATGCTAAGAATTGCTGAACCCGATGCAAGATTCAGTGGCTTCTACAGCATGCAAAAACAGAACCATCTACAGGCAGACAATTTCTACCAAACTGTGTGAAGAAAGTCAACATGGTTGAAGTTTTAAAGGACAGAAATCAACTAAATCTGCTTTTTAAAGTAAACTAGAATTTGTGCACTTGCTTAGTGGATTGTATTGGATTGTGACTTGATGTACAGCGCTAAGAACTTACTGGGATGGGCTCTGTCTACAGCAATGTGCAGAACAAGCATTCCCACTTTTCCTCAAGATAACTGACCAAGTGTTTTCTTAGAACCAAAGTTTTTAAAGTTGCTAAGGTATATTTGCTTGTAATATAGCTGTAGAGATTCTGGGGGTGGGGACAGTGAGTTTGGTTGGGGAAATGGGGGTGGGGGTTGGGAAGAAAAATTGGTCAGCTTGGCTCGAGGAGAAATCCAGTGAAACAGAAGCAGTTCAGTAGCCCAGAGGATATTTTTTTTCCTGTTGCTCTGAAGACTGCACTGGTTGCTGCAAAGGTCAGGCCTAAGTGAGCAGGAAACAGAAAAGGCCTTGCAATCCAGCTGCCATAACCACCAGATGAGTGCGTCAGAACTTTCGATAGCCATCCCAGGTCTAAAGCCACAAGTTTCTTTTCTATACAGTCACAACTGCAGTAGGCAGTGAGCAAGCCAGGGAAATGTGAGATAGCAACATTTCTCTAAAGCGGGTTATTAAGGATATATACAGTTATACTTTTTTGCTGCTTTTGTTTTCTTCCAAGCCAATCAGCCAGTTCTTAGGATAGACAGCAAATGAGTAAGACCTAAGTCATTTCTTGATGTGAGCACTGGAGCTTTTCTTACAACAACGTGGCAGGAAGGAGGGAGAGGGTAAAGGACACCAGGCATTTCCAGGGGCTAAACCTCATTGTTCGTTGTTGCTTTGTTCTGTTCTATTGTTGGTTGTTCATAGTTCTTGTCGAAGCTCTAGCTTAAGAAGAAAGTTTTTTTAAAAAAGACTGTTTGGGGATTTTGTTTCCTTATTATAGAATGATTCTACAAAATAGAAACTACTTCATTTTAATTGTATATTATTCAAGCACCTTTGTTGAAGCTCAAAAAAAATTATGCCTCTTTAAACTTTAGCAATTATAGGAATATTTATGTATCTTATGCTTCAAAAAACAAAAGTATTTGTGTGCATGTGTATATAATATATATATGCATATATATTTATACACATACAATTTATGTTTTCCTGTTGAATGTATTTTTATGAGATTTTAACCAGAACAAAAGCAGATAAACAGGCATTCCTTATCAATGCTTTTGATCACTTACAGATTTTTTTTTTTTGAATAACACAAAAATCTCATTCTACCTGCAGTTTAATTGGGAAGATGTTTGTGTGAATGTGTGTATGTGTGTGTGTGCACGCACCTTGAGCAGCCAGCATCACACCTGCTGTGGAGAAGATACTCCTTTATTATAATAGTCTTCATTTGGATTTGCTTTCAGTTGGTTTTCAATTTGCTCACTGGCCAGAGATATTGATGGCAGTTTTTATCTGCATCACTAATCAGCTCCTGGAATTTTTTTTTTTTTTCAAACAACTGTTTGAAACAACTACTGGAATATTGTCCACAATAAGCTGGAAGTTTGTTAGTTTGCCTCAAATATGACTGTATACTATAGTGTTAACTTTTCAAACAGCTCTTAGCACTTTTATACTAATGACCCATTTGTGCATTGATTTTTCTTTTAAAAATGCTTGTTGTGAAAGACACAGATACCCAGTATGCTTAATGTGAAAAGAAAATGTGTTCTGTTTTGTAAAGGAACTTTCAAGTATTGTTGTAAATACTTGGACAGAGGTTGCTGAACTTTAAAAAAAATTAATTTATTATTATAATGACCTAATTTATTAATCTGAAGATTAACCATTTTTTTGTCTTAGAATATCAAAAAGAAAAAAGAAAAAGGTGTTGTAGCTGTTTGCATCAGAGAAACAAAAAGATTTATTATCAAGGGGCAATATTTTTTATCTATTTCCAAAATAAATTTGTTAATGATATGTTACCAAAATAGATTTACATCAGTCTGATTAGTATAAAATTTTGTCGACAATTAATCCATTCCTGGCACAAAAAGTCTTTATCGAGAAAAAATTGTAAATGCTTGCTTTTTGTTTTTTCAATCATGGCCATATGAAAATACTAACAGGATATAGGACAAGGTGTAAATTTTTCTATTTTAAAGATATGATTTATCCTGAGTGCTGTATCTATTACTCTTTTACTTTGGTTCCTGTTGTGCTGTTGTAAAACAAAAACAAATATAATTTCCTGAAGAATAAAATAGATATATGGCACTTGGAGTGCACCGTAGTTCTACAGTTTGTTTTGTTTTCTTCAAAAAGGAAAGCTCTAACAGGAAGATTTGCAACTTGGTTGTTGGCAGCAAATAAACACTTCGAGTCGAAGTCACATGGAACTTTCTAAAAGACTCCTTATCTAGAAAGACAAATGGTACTTTTGAGCTCCAAGGTCCAGCATACCTCCGGTATCACAAGAAGCATATTCTTCTCACCAGGTGCCCCTTCCCAAAGAAGTCACTGTCAGAACAGTGCCCGAGGACACAGCACAGGGTATGAGACAGAACGCTGCCTGCCACAGGCCACGGGTCAGAGACGCACTCACCCTGAGACAGGTCGCGTGTGCTTTACCTAAGTGTTTCGGACATCTGATAGCTTTAGATTTTGGAATATTTTTGCATACACATGAGATATCTTGAGAATGGGACCCAAATCTAAACACAAAATTTACTTATATTTCATACACACCTTCTACACATAGCCTAATGGTCATTCATATAGTATTGGTGGCACTGCATTTTCACTGTGACCTGGCACCTAAAGTGAGATGTGGCATGTTCCATTGGGAGCATGATGTTGATGCTTAAACACCTTGAGATACTTAAGTATTTTGGATTCGACTTTCAGGTTACAGAAAGCCTCTCTCTAACGTATCGTGCTCAGGAAAAGGAGTGTAACGGAACACTTCCAGCCGTTTACTACTGAAGAAGCGTTTATCAAACACAATTAGTGGACCAGTAATCACAAGGGGACTTAGCAGATAGGGAAAAGTAGGTATACACTTCAGATGCATCAACTTCAGAATGAAGTAAACTGACCACTGTTGAACCTCTTCAAGAAACATTTCCCCAAGGACTTATGGCTATACCGTGTATCTTTTAAAGCTACATTTCTCGTACAAGGCATAAGTTTTTTACAAATTCAGACCAAATTTATGTAAATTCTGAATAGTAAATATACATCTCCATGAATTCAAGGGAAAGTGACAAGTAAGTTCCACATATTCACTATCAAATAAGACTAATAAAAACAAGAAAACCATTTCACATTGCACAAACCCTTACATAACTAAAATGCCACAGTAGTATCAAACTCCAAGCAGCCTCCTGCTTCTCAGTCGCGGTGTCTCGGTGAGCGGAGTGAGGAATCGGTACACAGCCTGTGTGCACACACAGGCTTAGGATGTTTGAAAGTCTCCTGATGCAGGTCCCATGCAGACTCCTTACACACTCAAGTCAGTGAGGACGGTGCCGCAGCTGTTGGGACTCGCAGCCCCAGAACACGCAGGACATTTGTTCCACAGCTGCTCAGCAAGATCTAGAATACCTCTTTAGCATCATGGGGCTAAGTGAGGCTTCTCCAGCTCACGTACTTCAGTAACAGACACTGTGTGTATTAAGTACAAAAGTATCATACCACAAAGGGGGAAAGAAATAGAAACTCAAGGCTCTTAAGAATGTATTATTTTTACATTTATTAAATACCATCAACTTGATTGAAACTGGCAACATGGTTCATAATGAGCGACATGTCCATGAGTAGCTGTGTCGAATCAGTATTACAGGGAAGACGGGAAATGGGGCGAACACACAGGGACGATAAACAAACCGTTACAGGGCTGTGTGGGCAGTGCTGCAGCTCAGTTTCTTAAGCACCAGGAAGGATACAAGCTCCTTTTAAAGTACACTTCGTCACAGACACACAAAGCAGTGACACAGCTGAAGGGAACACGAGAGTCTGGCAGTGGCAACCTCATCGTGGTAACGTGGACAGGGGCAAAACAAGCAGCAAGCTACGAGGTCAGTCATCCACCAAGGTGGGGGTTCACACAGGCCAGAGTAATGCTTATTCTGGTGTTGCATCTTCAAAACAGCACAAATTAAAGTTTTGGTCTCTGGACAATACTAGTAGGTAATACACTGACAACTGTCTTATAAAAATCTGTGTTCTTGCCATCATCGAATAGATGCAGTATAAATCTCAAAGCTTCACGCTAATTCTTCAGTGCAATTTAGACGTAGAAAGCCATACAAACTCAAAAGAGCATACTAGAAAATTGTAACTGCACATGCACAGTCTATATTACTCTCTACTAAGACAGCAGTTCATAATTGTTAGTAGATTTACCAAAAACCATCTCTAGAATTTGAATGCCATAGTTCTCTTGGTTCTATAAAAAAGCATTAGTGTAGTCATGATCTATTAATACTGTATCACAAACCCAAGTTCAAGTGTGCTGAGTTTCCAATAGCAGGAAGGACATGGTGGCCAGCTTTCAGAATGCTATAGGAAGTCAAATTTTTAGTCCATGGAAGATGAAGCTGCTCCTCAAATAATGCTGCTCTAGGTGGGACACAGAACTAGAAGGAAAAGAAAACTTTTAGGAAGAAATGTAACTTGTATACATTTACATCAAATGTTCACTTTATATACATTTAGTATGTATATAAAAAATAATGAGATAATGAGGACCTTAAGTAATGAAAACTAAAGGTTAATGCAAGGATCTGTAATAGTCAGGTTTTAAAATGTTCTAAGAGGCTACACCCAACAATGAGAAGTACTCTCACGACACATTAGAACTTCCCAGAAATGAGACACCAAAAGGCCATGTCTCATAGGTACCACTTAGAGATTGACATAAGCCTGTAACATTAGCCCTGTACCATAAGGTTTGTAACACAGCACATAGGCTCCCTCGTGAAGTCAAAGAAGGGTACAAGATTGTGTGCAGCTTTTTTTCCTACCTATGATTAGCACAGCAGCAGCCATACCTACATTTCTGAGCTTCAGGACCATAGCCAAAGACGGGGCAGGGGTGGCAGCAGGCTGCAGTGGGATATTTAGGCAGGTGTGAGGAGCGGACGCTGAATTAGCCCACACAGCACCCATCCTACTTTCCTCTGGCCAAGTGAGGCCACTTCACCTTTCACTTCTGACCTTTGCATTAAAACTAAGATAGTACATTTAGACAGCCAAGCCACACATTTGTATTGAGACAATGACAGAGACCAGCCAAAAAACGAAAAGGAGTATTCGCCCCTTGGGCAAAATCCCACTCTGTTATCCCCAAGGAAGAGGAATAGTTGACAGGCTATGCATTTTGAGGGTAGGTGGAAAAGAGCATTTTAAATTACCCCACATCAGCACCCCCCCACCCACCCCTGAACAGCCTTTGCATTTCCTGGACTGCAGAGTCCTGTCCCAGTGAGTCCAGCTTCCTTTCCACCTGGTCCTCGTAACACAGACCCAAGACAAAAGCATCGCACATGCACAGCAGCAGCTCATCAGAAGCAGGGACAGCAGAGGTGGAACTGAGCTTACAGACAGGAGCCAGCAGCTGAGCGTGAGCAGATTAGCCAGATGCTGCCTCCCTACGGCATGCGGGATGGGGTCACGGTTATAGTCCTAGGTTTTCAGTTAAGAATTAAAAATCACCCCACCCCCTCTCCCCCCACCCTAGACTGTGCTCTCGGGGTCCTAGCATCCCTCCATGCACACAGATGTTAAGAGAGCTACAGAATTCTTTTCAAGCACACTCTGGACCTCCTGGCAGTGCCCTAGCAACTCCACTGTAATTAAAAACTGAGACATGTTCTTTCTGTTTGTCTCATTCCTGTTCCACATCTAAAAGAACAAACCTCAGAACAATCCAGCTTTCATACCAATGCTAGCAAAACACAAAAGCAAACAAAGATGTCAGGTATAAAAACAAAAATTCAGAATTTAACAGGGAGGAAAAAGTCACCCATCAGAAAAACAATAGTGTATTCAAAAGCAGTGTTAGTACAGTCTTTTCTACGCGAGTTAACCCCAATAATGGCTGACTTGAGTTTTGACATTCATATCCGGTCTCATAACTAATACTCATGCACCATCCACTTTGAACCCCTTCCCTTTTTTGAAGCTGTGAATGAAGAAAAGGCCCATCACAGAGACTGAAATTCTCCCAACAAAGACTCCTAACCTTCCTTAGAATCCACAGGAGAGTGTTGTCACAGGAGGACTGCACACAGTGACCAAACACTACAGATAGATTTTGTGATGCTTTCACAATCTGTTGCACTAAATAACTGCTGCTTTAAAAAAAATAATAATTTCACAGAAAAGTATTAGTTTGGCCTGTAATTGCCTGAGTGCTTTGGCTCCTCTTGATCACCCACTTTCGCTCTTGCTCAGCAGTGATCCCCTGAACTTCTCGACTACCTTCAGTGTTCCCATCTTGCATGATCTTGACCTTGCTCCTAAGACTGATGACCCATCTTTCACTGTCCCGTGTCTAAAAGTCTTTCTTTTCCTACTCTCCTCCCAGCTCTGCCCACCACACCGATCTCTTTTGTGTCCCCCTTGAAACTGGTAACTGGTTTGACCATTTTCTCCTTCATCTGTCCCCAATGATGATCTGTCCCTTCCTTTTCTACTGTCCCCTTTGAGAATCTGCTTCTCGAGCCTCCCAGCATCAACACATCTCCACTGACACCCACGTAACTCTGCCAGTGTCCTACCACTGGTCTTTTACTGCCTCCCTCAGTGGTCACAGTTCAGCTGTGGAAAGTATTTCCAGCCCAGGACCTCAGATAGAAGTTAAATTTTATATAGCAATAATGTTCACAGCATATGCCAGTCACCTATCTATCCTCACTCCATACAATAAGATTAATAAAATTATGTGTTTAGAAATTCCTTTGAATCTTACTAAGATGATGCATTGAACTGACTAATCAAAATACCCCAGCCACTTTACATACGCCCCTTTAAAACTCACCTTTCAGTATATAGTCAGTTAACAAACTCGGAACTTTCTCACTATCATCCTTCATGGCAAGAAGAACTGCAAAATAAAGGAGAAAAGGAGAAAGAGAACAACTTGAAACTCAGATTGAAAGTAATATTTAATTTCAAATACTGTAGTCTTTAAGTAAACGAATCATACAAATTAAAAGTTATTTTCTGGGTAAGAGAATACAAAAGTAAAAGGCTCAATGAACTGAGAAACTTTCAAGTTACTTCCCTGATTTAAAATGTCATAACACGGGAGACAGAAAAAAGGAACTGGGCTATTTACATGACACTGCCACTATGTCAGAAGAAATACTAGACAGTGAAGTACTACAATGCACTGTAATGTGGATCGGGGTACCTCAGTACTGTCCATCTTGTGACTGCAGAAACTCTGGAGTGTTTACTACTCCTTCTCCACTGGGGAAGAACTGGGGAGACGTAACTCATCTTAAAGGGAAACCTGACTTGTGTTGTGTTGTGTTGGTGTTACAGATCAAAGCCAGGGCCTCATACATCCTAGGCAAGCATTCTGCAGAGCTACACCCCAGCTGACAAATTTGTCTTCCCAATAAAGACCAAAACAGGAAAAAGAAGCCACTCAGTATAATGTTTTGGTTTGGGGTTTTTAATCCAGACCATCTAGGTAAAGATAAAACTCACAAACCAGTATTTAGTATGTGAGCTGCTGAAGTGAGCATACACGAACAAGTGACTGCCAATTCAGACTCCCTCCAGAACATTCTGGTGAAAATACCCCACTGCTTTCCTGAGCTGCACGACAAGCAGCACAGCGGAACTATCAAGGCAGCTTCCCTGGGCTTAGGTCTGGCTCTACTAGTTCCAACTTCGGCGGCCTAACCGCTCTGTGTATCAAGTTCCTCATCTGTAAAATGAGGATAATAACTAGTTCTATCGCAAAGCCTTATTATGAAGATTAAGGTATATGGATGTAAACGACATATGAGAGTGTCCAGTATTAATCATAATGAATATCAGTCATGCAATTCTCATTAAGATTATCAGTGCATCTATGCTCCCCTTCTAAGGGTTTACAAGGAAGACTACGCGTCTATGAACCCTGCTGCTCCTCAGGGCATTTCTTTGAGTTTCATCTATTGGTGGTGGTAGAAGGGGCTCAAGTCCTCTCCAGACTTTTCAAGAGATAGCCATTTTCTTTTCACTTTCAAAGTGAAAACCATCCTTCCATCTATTGTCTTCACAATGCCCTCCCTGTAACAATCTTAACTTTGAAGTTGCTTCACCCAAAGATTCCAAAAATTCCAACTGTGTCAGTCTGTGAGGACATCATCTAGGAATCAGCCCCAGGGCGTCCTGATGACATGACGCAACTGCAATGACTTTGGTTTGTCCTTGAACTGAGAAGCAGAGGCCTCTCAGTAACTCCCAGCCTCTGAGCAACACTTTTATGCTCCCTTCCGTGGAGGACTATTGTGTTCAGAACCTTCATTTTCAATCGTGTTTTATAATGTTTTAATATCCATTAAAAAAATCACCTATCGAAAACCACACATAATTAAAAGCAGAACTGCTGATGAATTAAGAGACCTAGTCCTATAGTTAATCATCCTCCATGTGATCTTGAACACTTAAGAAATTTACAAGCTCTTCCTGAAAATCAAGGGGACTGGCTGGTGTCCCTTGATTTACTAATATGTAAATATAAAAAAATTTTAAATACTGTTCACCAGGATTAAGTGCTTAATGTTCACAGGCAGGCAGATGGTGAGTACAATACAATACCGTCCTCCCTTCTTATCTTCCCCTGCCCATTTCTCCATGTCTAAAGTTTCAAAATAACATCAATCATTAATATCCATTCATATGATGCTCTTTCATTTGAGTCCCTCCTAATTAACAATTATCATAAATATTTACAATCAGAAAGAACTCAGACAGTCAACAAATACAATCCCCTTATTTTAAGGGCTGACTATGAATTACTCCACATCATTAAAATGCAGGCTCCTGGAAAGTAAAGTATCTTTATTCACCAAAGTATCCCAAGTGCTAAGAAAATGGCACAGAGCAGGCCTTCACCAAATACTTGTTGAATGAATGCATGTTCTTAAAATGTCACTGTCAATTTATATTCTACCTGTAAGTACCACCTTAGGCTCCACATGTATAAGAAAGGACAGTACTTATCCTAAATCTCTCCTAATCAGTTACTAACAGTCACAGCTGTATGAGATACACAAAGCATTTTGCTGAGCATTCAATTACATTTTTTTTCCAAAACTACACCTCATAAATATTTCAAAAACTAAAGAACACAGAAAAATTACAAATTGGACACCAGAGTTAGTGTTGTGTTTGATGTTCTGGTTATTTTTTTTATCTCATTCTCTTAAGAGTAATGACATCCATCATTTACTATCCAATATTACCAAACAAAACAAAAAGATTAGGTAGCTAAAACTAAGGATTTAAGAATCTGCAAAAGCAAATCAGGTAACAGTTGAATTTTGTCTTTGCTCACTTTTTGTTAGTATCTGAAGATCTTCAACGGATGGTGGTCCATTTTTTTTCTCATAAGGAATGACTGTTGTCAAATACTGCCAAGTTAAAAAAGAAAAAAAAGCATCACTGAAATCTGAATCAACCTACCTGCAAAAAAGTCGATACAATAACTAGAAGGTCTACTTTACAACACGAAACATGAGCTACTTTGGTAATGAAAACACAGGCATGGACCTTACGCAGCTGGAACATATTGCTTCATCTACCTACTGCTTCATATAAACTTTGTGTCAACGTAAGGAATCACTTCTTTGCATTTCAGTTATGGCAAATTTCAAACAACTAGGTCTGAGAAGGATTTGCTCAATTCGTCCTTTTTTAAGGTCTTATCTAACATTCTCCTTGTATGTTTTTCAACACTGTAAAAACTATAATTAAACTAAAAGCACAATTTTAATTGTTCTGTACATACACAAAACATAATTTCCAGCAACCAAATAATTTTCTTTCAAAACCATTCTTATTCTGGCCAAACAAAATAGTCAATATGGGTAACATGACAACTTTAAAAACTACATAACACATTCTTTTAGAAGCTAACAAAGACACACTTACCCAAATAATTTCAGAAACATATGAGTGTTATTATTTTAAATTACTGTGTAAGTATTTACAAGTGTTTTTAGAAATTAAAGGAAATGAGAAAAGTAAAAAGAGAAAATGGCTTAAAGAGGAAATGAATAGTAAAACTTAATGATTTAAATTGAGGCAAATGGCCTAGTTCACTTTTCTGTAGAGGTTCACAAGTATCAGAGTGGTCCTATAACTGTATCACATGAAAGCATAATCCAAAAATTACTGCCCAGATTCTCCTGTTCTCACCGCCTCACCACAAACACCGCTGAGTGCCAAGCACACACCCTGCTGGAGAAGCCAGTGGTTTCTACTTGGAATCTCCTCGGCCCGGTCCATTCCTCAGTCCTGTGCACTAGCCCTCAGCTCTGTCCTAACCCACGCTGAGCTGCCTCACCCCAGTCATAACTGAAAAACAAGATAATGGGAACTGCTTAATAATAACTGAACCCCTAGGTCCAGAAGAGTAGTAAAAGTGAGTTGCCCAACCTTTAAGGAACTTAAGTGTTTCACTTTCTTTCTGGAATAGACTTCTCCAAGGTGAGGCCCAAGTGTATAACCAGCTAGGTTTCTTTGTAAAGAACGAACCTGGAAACACGCCATCCAGGGGCTCTGCTCACAACACACGTCAGGCACCTCGGAGAAGCGCCAGGAATCGCCGCCGTGGCACGAAGTCCCGGTGGCAGTGCTCTTGGCACCCCCTGCCCACTGCCCTGCACTGGACCAGCTTATAAGTTACTTTTCCATCTTGTGGGTTGAGATGTGAGTGACACCAGATTAAAAATAAAAATGCATACATCCCTTCATGGGTCCCCTTTGTAAACTGCAAAGATCAGTGTGAATCTGCCCTGCTTCCCTTAAGGGACACAGAACGTTCAGTAGAAACTCTAGGGATTTGACTTAACTACCCAAGAGCTATGGTCTGTATCTCGTCTTAATCTTCACTAACTTAAAAGAGTTTTGAAGTTAAAATTTTACATGGTGAGAGGTAATTTTAAGCACATTCATTAGTGTAGCTGTTTCCCAGGTTCATGACAGCACTTTAATCACTGCACAAAAATGTAAATAAAAGCAATTTGTTACACATTTGACTATAGAGTCATACTATGTATAGATTCTTGCAAATGATGTTTCATGCACATTTGGTAGACAACTGACTTGGCTGATTACATAATGTGCTTTCAAAACACATGAATTAAGCTGGGCATGGTGGCACATGTCTACAACCCCAGCACTCTGAGAGGCTGAGGCAGGAGAATTCAAAGTTCAAACCCAGCCTGGGAAACTTAGTGATGTAGTGAAACCCTATCTCCAAAAATTTAAAAACTGTTAGAATGTAGCTTAGTGTGAAGGCCCTAGGTTCGATCCCCAGTACCTATTAAAAAAACGAAACAAAACAAAAACACCTAATGGAGGTTAAAATGTACTCTTTACATATTTTTTTACCTAAAACTCTAGTGTCAAAGACACCAACATGTAGCTTTCTTCCTCCCAAAATGAAATCCTGTTTCCTAGATTTTTAGAATTAGCGTAGCATATTCTAGTTATTGTCACAAATAGATTCTTCTACACGTGCAATTTATTTTGTCACTATGTTAGCATCTACGTGTGTAAAGGCAGGAGTGAGAAACGGAGCTCTGCGATGTCTTAAGAATGTATTTAGTCTACTGTCCAATTCGGAAAATGTTTTTTCCCCAAAGAGAAATTCGGTTCGTCATTACTGCTACACAGATAGTAAATTTTCATTTCTCTCATTTAAGCAGTGGTCTTAGTAAATTAGTAAAACTTCCAGCTTACAGGATCTCACTCACACAGAAAATGCAAAAAGCAGAGAATGAGGAAAATAAAGATTAACTGAGCACCTGTTTCTCTCCACCTGAATTTCCAAAGGTGTGGCGGAGGCCATTCTGAATGACATTTGAGATCCCTTCCATGCTGAAGCGCTAAAGGCAGCAATATACGGCCCAGCAGAAAAGGACAGAGAAAGAAATTCAAAGACTGTTAGTAAGAATGTACCATGATGACTTATGTGTCCAAGAGACAAGCAGTTAGAAAAATGCTACTCCTCATTCAGATAAGGCAGACACAATCATGCTGTTTCTAAAATGTCTTTGTTTCCATTCTTCTGCAAATAAAATGCATAAGTGAGTGCTTTTATGCTACATTTATGAAGATTTTTCCTGATGTAACTGATAAATTTGTTCCAATGAAGATACTGTAATCTGTAGACATCATTGTTTTTATACCAAATTCCCCATGTAATTTTGAAGATACCTTTCAATAGTTTACCTACACTCATCAAAAGTCTGAAAACGTAATACTAACAGTCTGCATATTTTCAGCCTAAGTTTGTGTGCATCCTTGACCAGTCTGGAGAAAAATAACCTAGCATCTGGCAAATGAAAATGCTGTCACTTTGGAGACCTGAGTATCACGTTCCAGTCGGTCTGCAGGCACCTGCCACTGCCTTCGTGCAGAAAATGTGAATGGGAAGACAGCATGTGCTCCCTGAGTGGTACAGTGGATCCTATTTACCTAATAGAGGTTAAAATATGAGCCCCCAAAACCTCTGTGGACTTTCCACTGCGTTTCCAGGAAACAATTCAAACTTCTTTCTCCCAGCAACCTCCAAGGCTTCCTACAATTCATCGTTCTGAAAAAATGAGTGTTTTTTCCTAAACTACTTATCTTGATTTGTAACCAGTCTACAATGTCATCGGGCACCGTGGAAAGAGTCCAGTGGCGCCTCTCTGGCAGCCGAGACCAAGGCGGCAGAGGGATTCTTACAGCATGACTAACTGAGGGGAGAGGCAGCATGACCAGAAGTTACAGCCTGGTTCACAGGACGCTTCCTTCCCAGGGGACTGTATAGGGGAAAGGTGAACCAATACGTACACTCAAGGAGGCAACAGAAAGAACATTTTACCAGGCCGAAAAAGAAGAAAAGAAACCAAGGCAGTGGTCTCCACCCTCAAGAAATGTACAATTTACTCCACTGGTTCTCAAAGTATGATCCAAGTATATCCCAGGAGGTTCCTGAAATCTTCTCAGCAATCCATGTGCTCAAAATTATTTTCTTAATGTTATCAAGATTTAATTTGTCTTTTTCACTCTCAACCTCTCATGACCTATAGTGAAATATTTTAAGTAACAGGCTGAATACTGAAGTGGATGTAAAAATCTAGTTGCCCTCAATCAAGCCAGACACTAGAAAGACTGACAAAATATGCACGGTGATGACATTTTTCTCACTAGTTTTTTAAAAATGCAGTCATTTTCATTAAAAGATGCTATTTAAATAAGAACTAATAAATTCATTATTAGCATTTTTAGTGAATTCACATTTTAAATTTTATTAGTTTGCATTTCAAAAGCAGTAA